>JAWPHD010024573.1:0-18811 GCA_037043455.1 Cyrtodaria siliqua | reverse complement strand
CGACAGCTGCGAGAAGTTGACATAAAACATTTGACATTCGACAAACATCGCTTTTAAAGTGAATGTCGTTCACGAGACATACAACATTCAACATTCGACATCATTAGTTTTAAAGTTAATGTCGTTCACGCGACATACAACGTTCGACATACATTATTCGACATGCAACATTCGACATACAACTTTCGACACACGACATTCAAGATTCAACATTTTACATACAACATTCAATATACAACATTTAACATTAGATACACAACATACAACATTCGACATTCAAATCGAATGTCGTTTAAAGCGATACACCGACGTAACGTCTGCTACTGGTACTACTGCAAAAATGCGTTCTAGCGGTGTTTTGGCAGTTGTCACGACGCTGCTTCATTTAGTAAGGTTTGATAATTATATATCACTGGAAATAGGAGGGAAATACAATTCTACTGGTGTCAAATACTTAAACACCAATAATTGTTTTAAAAGTAATATTTATTCTACTAGAGCAACTCAGCATTAATTCTGCATGTCCCAAAGTAACAAATGGACTTAAACTGCGCAAGAAAACTGCAGTTTATTCTATGTTGGGAAACCGCAGACTCATTATTTGTGAACCAGACGACATTGACGTCGCTGCGGATCACGTGCATATTTTAACGTCAGCCCAAAAAAAGTTGTTTAAATACAATCGAAATGTGATTTCACTTGGAAAAATGTACCGGATGTAGTCAAGAACTATCATACATAATCAAATCAGTGATAAAAGATTGAAAATTGACGAATTGGATGAGTTTTGTATTATGTATTGCTGTACAGAACCTCGATTTATTATTTTATGATATTTTTGTCACGGAACTTTATAAACAAAACAAAATATTCTCCGTTACACTTTACATGTCCGCCTGCGTAATTTTCCCATGCAATTATCACACCGGCTATTTGAGGTTTAAAGGTTGTATCTCCAGATTCATAGGGGTTTGAGTTGAAAAATAACAATAAGAATCCTTAGTATTAGTCGAAAGGCCTCGTGATATAATGTCTGTAATGAACATTTTAGCTCTATATCTTAAAAGCTAACAAAGTTATGTCTGGTTGAATAGTGCAAAACATTGTTAAAAGTGCTTATATACTGGCACTGTTTCATAATATAAGGCTGAACATTGGCTGTAATATTGTTTTAACTAGCCCTTTTCAACAATACCAACATATTTTACTTTTAAAATTTGTTCCAAAACTCGATATACATCTGGTGATACAAAAATGACCACAAATAACATACGAATTTTGTTTGTCGCGTGAAACGACATTCACCTTGAATGGTGTTTTTAATGTCGTATGTCGAATAATTTATGTCGAATGTTGAATGTCGCATGAAACGACATTCACTTTGAAGGATGTTTTTGAATGTCGTATGTCGAATATTGTATTTGGAATGTTGTATGTCACATGAAAAACATTCACTTTAAAAATGATGTTTGTTGAATGTCGAATGTTGTATGTCGAATGTTGTTTGTCGCGTGAACAACATTCACTTTAAAACTGATGTTTGTCGAACGTTAAATGTTGTATGTCAAATGTTGTATGTCGAATGTTGCATGGCGAATGATGTATGTCGTGTGAAACGACATTAACATTGAATGTCGTTTTTGAATGTCGTATGTTGATTGGTGTATGTAGAATGTTGTATGTAGCGTGATCGACATTCACTTTAAAACTGAATGTTATTTTTTGAATGTCGTATGTCGAATTTTGTATGTCGAATGTTTTATGTCTCGTGAACGACATTTACTTTAAAAAACTAATGTTTGTCGAGTGTTGAATGTTGTATGTCGAATGTCGTATGTAGTATGTCGAATGTTGAATTGTGTATGTCGAATGTTGTATGTCGCGTGAAACGACATTTACATGGGATGTTGTTTTTTCAATTTCGTATGTCGAATGCTGTATGTCGAATTCTGAACGACATTTAAAACAAGAGCTGTCGGAGAACAGCGCAGCTCGACTATTCGATTTTTCGGAGAATAATAAATTTATAGCTAGTATATACCATCAGAAAACAAGGCTACAACAATGTGGGGTGGGGTTGGCAGCACAACATAACTATGTGTAAGAATTGACCAAAACTACACAGAAATATGTAAAAAAAAATATATAAAAAAAAAATCGAGTTTTGAGTGGGGTGCGGGGTGGGGGTGGGAGAGAGGCGGGGTGGATGGTGGGGGCAGTGGGGGTGGTGCAAGCAACATATATGTGTAAGAAGCTATGTAATAATTCACCAAAACAACACAAAAATATGAAGATTTTTTTTTTTTTTTTAAATTCGAGTTTGAGTGGGATGGGGTAGAGGTGTGGGGTGGGGAGGGCAACAAGTTTAAGAATTGACTAAAACAGCAAAGAAATATGTAAAAATAATAATAATAATAATTCAAGTGGGGCGGGGTGAGAGGCAGGGGGAGGGGAGAGGCGGGAGTGAGTTGGTGGCGGTTGGGAGGGTGCAACATATATGTGTAAAAATTGACTAAAACAAGAAAGTAATATGTAAAAAAACAAAAGTTCTAGTGTGGTGTAGTAGGGGGGGGTGGTGGGGTGAGAGGCGGGGGTAGTTAGGGTGGTTGGGGGAGGGGGCAACATATATGTGTAAGAATTGACAAAAGTAACACAGAAATATGTAAAAAAAAAAATGTTTCAAGTGGGGTAGGTGTGTGGGGGAGAGCTGGGAGAAAGCGGGGGTAGAGGCGGGAGTGGGTTGGGGGCAGGGGGAGGAGGCAACATATATGTGTAAGAATTGACTAAAACAACAAAGAAATATGTATAAAAATAAAAAAAAAGTTTCAAGTGGGGGAGGGGGGGGGGGGGGGGTGTGGGGGGCGAGGAGAGGCGGGGAGATATGTGTAAGAATTGACTAAAACAACACAGAAATATGCACACAAAAAAAATAAAAATTATATGACAAGTGGGGGTAGGGTGGAGCGGGGGTGAGTTCAAGTCTGGGGCAGGGGGGGTGGGTGATAGGGTGAGAGGCGGGATTGCGTTGGGGTTTTGGTGGGGGGCAACATATATGTGTAAGAATTGACAAAAGTAACACAGAAAAATGTAAAAAAAAAAAAAAAAAAAAAATAGATTTACAAGTGGGGGTTGGGTGTGGGGAACGGGGGGAGGCGGGAGTGGCTTGGAGGAGGAGGGTGGAGAGGCGGGGAGACGGTTGCAACATATATGTGTAAGAATTGGCTAAAACAACACAGAAATATGCAAAAAGAAAAAAAAATAGATTTACAAGTGGGGGTTGGGTGGGGGGAACGGTGGGAGGGTGGAGGGAGGCGGGAGTGGTTTGGAGGAGGGGGGCAACACATGTGGGTAAGAATTGCTAAAACAACAAAGAAATATGTAAAAAAAAAAAAAAATCAAAGTATGGGGCGGGATGGGGGGATGGGGTGAGGGGGGGAGGGAGTGGGGGGGGAGGGGAGGGATGAGTAGGTAGCATCCTTTGAATGACAAAGCTATAACAATAGTCATGCATCTCATTGGTACATGAAGGGTTAAATACCACTAGGTAGCATCCTTTGAATGACAAAGCTATAACAATAGGCATGCATCTCATAGGTACATAAAGGGTTAAATACCACTAGGTAGCATCCTTTGAATGACATAGCTATAACAATAGGCACGCATCTCATAGGTACATAAAGGGTTAAATACCACTAGGTAACATCCTTTGAATGACAAAGCTATAACAATAGGCATGCATCCCATTGGTACATAAAGGGTTAAATACCACTAGGTAGCATCCTTTGAATGACAAAGCTATAACAATAGGCATGCATCTCATAGGTACATAAAGGGTTAAATACCACTAGGTGCTATCCTTTGAAGGACATAGCTATAACAATAGGCATGCATCATATGCACCATGTACCTGTAATGATTATACATACGTGGCAACTTGGTTACCCAAGATATCTCAATTTCTTTACGCATTCTGCTTTACATGATAGATAGATATTGTATTCAAACATAAGGCATTACGCCCAACAGTTCACATGCAAATAGTACATACATATACACATGTATATGAAATACACACAATAGTTTCCAGTTAATGACAATTTGTATAATTTCATAGGTGAGTTTCAAGATCATCTGTATATGTTACTAGTTAAAAAGTATTTGACAACTATTAAGTATATAAGTGTTTAATATATACATGTATTTTTAAATTAATATTCCTAAGTACTGATCAGAACACATTTATATTTGTGGACAAAAATGGAGAAAAGTGATATTTATTTGTAAAACATGTCTCTTCTTTTAAAACTTTTACTTATGAAAACGGAGTTTCTTTAATAAACTCTTGTTTTCTGTTGTCATAAGTTCAATAAATGTTGGTATGTTTGGCCGTTTCCAAAAATATTTGTTAACATATTCTTTTCTAATATCATGATACAGTGAACACTCCAATACAAAGTGAAATTCGTCTTCTAGTATATTACAAAGCTGGCATTTTCTTTCGGATCTTGGTATTTTATTTTGTCTATGCCATCTACCAGTTTCTATTTCTATTTCTATTTTTGACAGGACTAGAGACTCTTAGTTTTGTAAAAAAAAGCTCTAAATTTCCTTATATTTAGAACATCTAGATAATACTTAAACCTGAAATCTGATATTAATATGTATGTACTAGCTCTAGTGGAAGCCGATAATTCAGCATTCCAATTTTGTATAAACATATCTTTAATTCGTTGTTTAAATATATTAATGAAATACGTTTTATGTTTTCTACTCCTTGAGAAAACCAAACTTCATTAAATCCTGTTCATTCCAATAACCTTTAACTTAAGATGCCCAGTTTAATTTGTTTGGGTTTACAATCAGATCATCTAACATAACATTATACATATTTTTTATATATTTGCGATCACTCGTACGTGTAATTTTTAACCGATTTTCTATAATTATTTAAATTCTTATAAAACTGATTCCTACTTTCTTTGCATTCATTATCAAACCATAGCTGATTTTTCATTTTTGGTTCATGTGTAACATTATTATTAACCTTTTTCCTACAAATTGGGTCACACACCTTTTCTATCATGTTATAAAAACAAGAAAGATTTGATTCAAGCTCGTCATGGGTTTCAATATTCCGTAAGTTGTCTGACACATCTTCTAGTTCTAACTGTCAAGTCACTGTGTTCCCTTTGTTTGGTCAAGGTCCGTTATCAGACCAATCCCCCAAAACGCACAAAATGATCCAAGGATTCCTTCTAATTACAGAGGTATTAGTTTAATACCTACGTCTTGTAAATTATACACAAACGTTTTAAATATTCGGTTAGTAAAATATCTAGAAACAAATGATTTATTAGTCGACGAACAAAACGGTTTCAGACAGAACAGATCTTGCGAAGATCATATGTTTTCCTTGACATCCATTATTAGAAACAGAAAATCCGAAAATTTGCATACTTTTACATGTTTTGTAGATATGGCGAAGGCGTTTGACAGGATAAATAGGGATATTTTGTATATAAAATTAGCCAATATAGGCGTTTCTGGTAACTTATTAGAAGCCACAAAGAGTCTATATATTGAATGTAAAGCAGCAGTTAATGTAAATGGAAGCTGCACTGATTTGTTTGATATACAGTCAGGTGTAAAACAAGGGGAAGTAATTTCTCCGACACTTTTCTCTATCTTTATCAATGATCTTGCGTTAGAAATTAAACATTTGGATCTTGGTGTTGAAATAGGAAATGATATCAAAGTAGGAATTCTTCTTTTTGCAGACGACATTGTGTTAATAGCTCCGTCTGAACTTAATTTACAGTTAATGATAAATTTTCTTAACACCTGGTGCTGTAAAAATCAAATGTTAGTTAATATAAGTAAAACGAAAGTAGTACAGTTTCGCAAAAAAAGCCAACCAAGGACAGCTTTTGAATTTCACATAGGTAATACTAAGCTTGAAATATGTGAAAACTACAAATACCTTGGTATCATATTAAATGATTTTTTAGATTTTACCGAAACAGCAAATGTTTTGAGCGAATCTGCTGGTAGAGCATTTTCGTCATTAGTCTCAAATTTATATAATAAGGTTGATATAATGTATTCATCATACTCCAAGATATATGATTGTAAAATTTTTCCAATTATGGATTATGCATCAAGCGTTTGGGGGTATAAATGTTTCTCTAAGCCAGACACATTACACAATAGAGTTATACGATTTTTCCTCGGTGTACATAAATGTACTTCTAATCCCGCTATTCATGGTGATATGGGATGGATACCGACTAAAATTAGAAGACAATTAAACAGCTTACGTTTATGGAAACGACTGATATCTATGAATAATAATAGACTTACAAAAAAGATTTTTCTTTGGGATTATTCAAAATGTAAAAACAATTGGTCGCATGATATTAAAACAATTTTTAAAGAAATTAACTGAGTTTCGGCCTTTGATACTTTGTCACTACAAGATTTTAACAATACGTCTTTTATACACGAAGATAAAGCAAAACTGATGACAATATATAAGGAAAAATGGCTCAATGATGTTAATTCTCAAACCAAATTGAGCAATTATAAACTTTTTAAAGATACATATGAACGCGAAAATTATGTTCAGTTAAATTTAAGGAAACACATACGCTCTGTGATTGCTCAATTTAGAGCAGGTTCATTGCCAATAGAAATTGAATTAGGACGATACCACAGAATTCCAAGACAAGATAGAATATGTAAACAATGTCAGGCTCAGTGTGTAGAAACAGAAAATCACTTTCTATTGTACTGCGAAAGGCACAGTGCCTCTCGAATTGAACTATTGCATACATTAAATGATCTGTGTCCAGACACAGCTACCGAGGCAGACAAAATTAAAGTGTTTTTAACAAATGAAAGGATTGTATTAAAAACGGGACAGTTTATTATAAATGCCTTAAAAAATCGTACAAATTAATGAGTACTATATTTTTCATGTTTACTTTTGTTATACCTATTAAATGAGTTGTAAAATCAATAATGCAATTAATATTTCTATAGTGACTAATAAGTCTCATTAGGCTGGGTATTCATTTGTTTACTTAATATTGCCTATATTATACTGTATTGTTTTGTATATGTAATATTTTGTAACGATGTTATTTGTCACTTTAATAAAATAATAAAATATATAACTGAAAATCGTTTCCACTCACGGACGTTTTAAACTGTTCATATGTATCATGTTCCCATTTATAACAATAATCAATAGAATCCAAATGTTCAGTTGGAAGTATATCAGGCTGACATTTGTTTAATACAGTATTGTTTTTCAAAGAAAATGTAATAGCACAGTGATCGGAAAGTATATTCGGTTCATGTACTCTGAAGCTAGTTAAACAAAACAGGGATACATATAACATAATCTACCACGCTACACCCAGCGTCCTTTACAAAAGTAAACTTACCTAAATATTTATCCCTGCCAATCATAATTCTAAGCCAAGTGGATTTACAAAAAAATAAAAGTAACTTTCCACTTTCGTTTACTTTAAAGTCTTTCGAAATTCTTTCATAAATTTGATCTTCAACATAATCTTCCGGCATAAAATCTAAATTATGTACGAACTCGTTTTCAACATAATCCTTCAGTTGTCCTACTCTACTATTTAAGTCGCCCGATATTATAAAATAGCATTGGTTATAAATATGATTAAAAGACAATAGATCCTCTAAAATGCAATCAAATAGGTTTTGTTCAACAAAATGTTCACGACTGCTGCCAGCAAGAATGATATAAGTCAAACATAAGATCATATCTTAATCAAGATTAAATACACGCTTATCAATTTAAAGCCATATAACACTGTCGTAAGCAGTTTTCAATTAAGTAAGGCAAGAGATAATAGTATCAGCTATATGATACTATATAGTATCAGCTATATGATACTATATAAACTATTGGACCTCCACTATCGCGTCTGGCATTTTTGTGATTTAATTTTCTGTTTAGAACAAAATGTGAAAATCCCTTTACGTTATAATCACAACTGTCATTTAACCACGTTTGTGTAACAAGGCAATATATCATGAGAATTAAAGAGATCGATTAGCTCATTTGATAACATTTTACATGTGCACATATAATTGGATTAGTTGCATGTGGTTGTGTCCTCTCTGTTTCTATAAAGTTTTGGGCAAACTAAAATATTTTTTAAACAAGAGGCCCAAGAGGGCCTGTGGACGCTCTACTGGCTAACATGGCTCTTATAACATCAATGAAGCGAGTGACTGCCATTAATGTTATGTTTTATTGGAAGTTTCGGGCAAAAAACAGCTTTTTGACTAAATCAAGGGCCATAACTAAAGAATCTGGTAAAGCTTGGTAAAGATCAGATGAAAAATAAAGGCCCTACCGTATTAACGAGGCGAAATATAGCTTTTTTAACTAAATCGAGAGCCATAACTCCTCTGTTACTGGTCCGATTGGTAAAAATAAAAAAAAATGAAAAAATAAAATATTAAAAATATTAAAAATGTAAAAAAAAAAAAAAATAATAATAAAAAAGAAAGTTTAAAAAAAAAAATAAAAAAAAAACATTAAATGAAAAAAAAAAAAAAAAATGAATGAAAAAAAAAAAAAAAGAATTAACAAAAAAAACTTAATAAAAAAAAACATGAATGAAAAAAACATGAATGAAAAAAAAAAGGAAAAAAAAAAAAAAAAAAAAAAAAAGGAAAAAATAAATAAATAAATTGAAAGCCATAAAATCTGCTAAAGTTTGGCTAAGATCAGATGCAAAATAATACATGAGAGCTCTATGCCATGTGGTTCCAGAGAAAAAGATTTGTTCCCAGGGTGGGCCCAAATGTGACCAATGGGTCACCATTTGAACAAACTTGGTAGAAGACCATAAGCTTATAGCATATGCAAAATATTAAACCTCTGGCTCTTGCAGTTTCAGAGAAGAAGATTTTTTAAGTTTTTTCCTTTACATGTCTATGTTAAACGTGTGACCCTTGGGGCGGGGTCAAATGTGACCCTAGGGTCACCATTTGAACAAACTTGGTAAAGGACCATAAGCTTATAGCAAATGCAAAATATTAAACCTCTGGCTCTTGCAGTTCCAGAGAAGATTTTTTTTCAGTTTTTCCCTATACAATCATTTATGTTAAACTGTGACACCGGGGCGGGGCCAGATGTGACCCCAGGGTCTCCATTTGAACAAAATTGGTAAAGGACCATAAACTAAGAGCAACAGCAAAATATTAAACCTCTGGCTCTTGCAGTTTCAGAGAAGAAGATTTTTTAAGTTTTTCCCTATGCATGTCTATGTAAAACATGTGACCCTTGGGGCGGGGCCAAATGTGACAGGGTCACCATTTGAACAAACTTGGTAAAGGTCATAAGCTTATAATAAATGTAAAATATCAAATCTCTGGCTCTTGTAGTTTCCGAGAAGAAGATTTTTAAAAACAAAATCCTATATAAGTCTATGTAAAACTGTGACCCTCGGGGTGGGAACAAATTTGACCCCAGGGTCACCATTTGAACAAACTTAATAGAGGACCATAAGCTGATGCTACATGTAATACATGAGAGCTCTGTGCCATGTGGTTCCAGAGAAGAAGATTTTTTTCAGTTTTTCCCTATACAAGCCTATGTAAAACTGTGACCCCCGGGGTGGAGCCAAATGTGACCCCTGGGTCACCATTTGAACAAACTTGGTGGAAGACCATAAGCTTATAGCAAATGCAAAATATTAAACCTCTGGCTCTTGCAGTTTCAGAGAAGAAGATTTTTTAAGTTTTTCCCTATACATGTCTATGTAAAACATGTGACCCTTGGGGCGGGGTCAAATGTGACCCGAGGGTCACCATTTGAACAAACTTGGTAAAGGACCATAACCTTATAGCAAATGCAAAATATTAAACCTTAGTAGAAGACCATAAGCTGATGCTACATGTAATACAGGAGAGCTCTGTGCCTTGTGGTTTCAGAGAAGAAGATTTTTTAAAGTTTTGTCCTGTATGTCTTTATGAAAAACATGCAAAACCTCAATATACAAACTTTGGACCCCCGGGGCACGGGCATTTTTTACCCCGGGGACTTTATTTGAACAAACTTGAGAGTCTAGGCGTTGGCGATCATTTTAAAAGAAAAACTGTTGAAATCTGTCCAGCGGTTCTGGAGAAGAAGATTTTTTAAGATTTCGACCATATATGGTAATGGCAGCCATCTTGGGTGTAGCGCTTACCTAATTTTAACAAATCTAAAAAGCATTTATCAAAGGATCATCCATGTGAAGTTTGGTCAACATTAGCCAAGCGGTTTCTGAGAAGAAGTCGTTTGTAGAAAAGTTAACGGACGGACGGACGACGGACGACGAAAGACGGACACCACACCATCCCATAAGCTCTGCTGGCCCTTGGCCAGTAGAGCTAAAAATCACATTATTTGCCCTGGAAGATTATATGGTTGAAATTATTGTTTATTTTTTATGTTTGGATATGTCCAGGTTCATGCATAAACAATGCTATTTTTAAGGTAAGATTTTACACTTATAATGACATTTATTTTAAACACTCAACGCTCTCGATATGCTCTCAATAGTGTAGCTTATATTAGGAAACTGTTAAATGCCTTGCTTTTGTAATGTATATAAAATTAAGCAAAATGTTTGTCAGTTTCAAAGTTGGCTATTTCTCCAATTCAACCATTGGAATAACCTTAAATATTCAAAGTGAAACTTCAACATTTATAAACATTGTGTTACAAAATGTACTGTGATTAAAAAGTCTACAACAGCGCAGTTTTGTCTTTTCTCTAACTGGCCGTAAACCGTTTTTTACAAAACGCCTTGGGATTTCCTTGGAATAGTACGTGGAATTAAACGTGCAGCATACTAGTATAGCATAGTGGACATTCCCGAGTTGCTTTTCTTTTTTCCTTTAGTATACCTCTTTACATATCATTTAAATAGAATTAATGTATCAAAAACAACAAATTAAAATAATGTCAAATTAACTTAAATCCACCAACAGGAAAGACATGAAAACATGTATATTACACGCGCTTGAAAACATGTACATTACATTGCAACAACTACAGTACACCTGTGTTCTTACACATCTAATTCTGGTAAATTTACCAACTGACATAATCTGAAATTAATTAATTAACCCATAATGTTCACAAACGCACAAACAAACATTCTGATAGTTCACATTTCATATTAAAACATCCATTGTTCTTAATATATTACAAGCTGGGCAATCCCCAACATTTCAATCTGATATTTTCCAAAATCTATTTTTAGTAGCATACTGATAACCTGTAGTGTGATACGGATTGTTGTAAGAAAATGAAGGTGCTGTGCATGTATTATTGATAGGTATATAATAAATTAGCTTATCGATGTACATGAGAAGGACTGAAAATAGGAATAACTGATATAAATGATCTACAGTTCAGCGCACATCGGTAGTAAGTATATAATGGAGCATGAGTTTTGCACGTGTACGGGGAGATAATGCACGAGCGAACGCTCGTGCGAGTGCATTATCGTCCGTACACGTGCAAGACTCATGCTCAATTGTATTTGTACCACAATAACAAACATCCTCGGGTATTACACGATGCATAGTGTGTATTTAGGCTATTGTGCAACAGCATGACCACACAGTAATAAAGGGGTAACAACATGACCACACAGTAAAACAGGGGCAACAGCATGACCACACAGTAAAACAGGGGCAACAATAGGAATGGCGTGTTACGTGTTTATCTAAATGACATAAAATTAAATGTCTAGACATCAAGACATATAGCTTGATATATATCAGATCTAGCACATTTAAAACCGAAAAGGTTAATATTACGCGAATTTTTACAGAAAACAACAACAATCAAACGTATCAATGTTTATTATTAAATGTGTTTGTTTGGTGTTTAACGTCATTTTTTCAGCACATTTTAGACTTTGTGTGACGTTTTTTTAGTGTTTACCCTACTTTTTCAACCAATCAAGAGAATTTTCACCATAAAAAAAACGCGATCGGTCGTAGCCTCCATTTCGGTTTCTTAATGGTGAAGATTTTTCTTCATAGTCTCTATCCTATACGTTGTGGAGGCAAACCACCCACTCATTCCTGGGTAGAACCAGTACTATATACTAGTACTATATACCAGTACTATATACCAGTACTATATACCAGTACTATATACCAGTTCTATATACTATTACTATATACCAGTACTATATACCAGTACTATATACCAGTACTATATACCAGTACTATATACCAGTTCTATATACCAGTACTATATACCAGTTCTATATACCAGTACTATATACCACTATCTACGATGTTAACACATCAAAAGCAGTAATTGAGCAAAACCTTCAAACTGCTTTAAATACCCTCAATGCTTGGTGCCGAAATAATGGTATGGTTTTAAACACAGAAAAAACTAAAGTGCTCTTAGTTACTACACCTCAAAAGCGTGCAAGACTTGTTAATAACAAATTATCATTAACATACAATAACATTGAACTGCAACTTACAACAGGTGATAAAATTCTGGGAATGCATATAGATGAACACTTGAAGTGGGATAATCACATTATGTATGTTCGTAAGAAAATATCAACCAACATCTGGCTACTGTCAAGAATAAAATCATATATTCCTTTAAATTATCGGATAATATTTTATAAGGCATATGTTCAACCTCATCTAGATTACTGTAATATAATATGGGGAAATACAAAGAAAGCTAACATACAACTGTTATTACGTTTGCAGAGAAGAGCATGTCGTACTATTTTAGGCGACCAATATACCACACAAATGAAGCACTAGTTATCATTAACTCCCTTAATATCGAGCAAAGGATATTTCTCCAAAAGGCAAAATTTATGTATAGAGTATCAAAACATGCAGTCCCTTCATATATTTGTGATATGTTTCATCCTACTGTTATCTCGCAGAGAAATCTACGATCTGCTTACGAATTAAATTATATAACTCCAAGACCAAACAAAGAACTATTTAAAGGGAGTATGTCATACGCTGGAACAATTGTGTGGAATAGCATTCCTTCATATATTAGAGAATGTACTTCTTTAAAAACCTTTACATCTAACTGCGTTAAATGGCTGAAAACACAATCATAATGTAATTATTGTAAAAGTATTGTTATGTTTGGCAGTTTTAGATAATTATTGACATCTTGTGTACTGTATGGTACTTTATTATGCACACCACCACCTCAAACCATGTATATAATTATGTATAGATATTAAGAATGATGTGTACATGGTTGTAAATGTGTGTGCATGTGTGTGTATTTGGATGTATGTGTGCGCAATAATGTAAGTGCGCAATAATGTAAAGGAAATATCACTGTTTTGTTACATATGTTTTACATCGTACATGTATATGTATGACTTTGCAGAGGGCCCCAAGGGAGATTAGTGTTGGCTAATTGGGTCACCCTCTATAAATAAAGACATTCATTCATTCATTCATTCATATACCAGTACTATAAACTAGTACTATATACCAGTACTATATACTAGTACTATATACCAGTACTATATACCAGTACTATATACAAGTACTATATACAAGTACTATATACCAGTACTATATACAAGTACTATATACCAGTACTATATACAAGTACTATATACCAGTACTATATACCAGTACTATATACAAGTACTATATACCAGTACTATATACAAGTACTATATACCAGTACTATATACTAGTACTATATACCAGTACTATATACCAGTACTATATACCAGTACTATATACCAGTACTATATACCAGTACTATATACTAGTACTTTATACCAGTACTATATACCAGTACTATATACCAGTACTATATACCAGTACTATATACCAGTACTATATACCAGTACTATATACAAGTACTATATACCAGTACTATATACAAGTACTATATACCAGTACTATATACAAGTACTATATACCAGTACTATATACTAGTACTATATACAAGTACTATATACCAGTACTATATACCAGTACTATATACCAGTACTATATACTAGTTCTATATACCAGTACTATATACCAGTACTATATACAAGTACTATATACCAGTACTATATACCAGTACTATATACCAGTACTATATACTAGTACTATATACCAGTACTATATACCAGTACTATATACCAGTACTATATACAAGTACTATATACCAGTACTATATACAAGTACTATATACAAGTACTATATACAAGTACTATATACCAGTACTATATACAAGTACTATATACCAGTACTATATACTAGTACTATATACAAGTACTATATACCAGTACTATATACCAGTACTATATACCAGTACTATATACTATTTCTATATACCAGTACTATATACCAGTACTATATACCAGTACTATATACCAGTACTATATACCAGTACTATATACCAGTACTATATACCAGTACTATATACAAGTACTATATACCAGTACTATATACCAGTACTATAAACCAGTACTATATACAAGTACTATAAACCAGTACTATATACCAGTACTTTATACTAGTACTATATACCAGTACTATTTACCAGTACTATATACCAGTACTATATACCAGTACTCTATACCAGTACTATATACCAGTACTATATACCAGTACTATATACCAGTACTATATACTAGTACTATATACTAGTACTATATACAAGTACTACAAGTACTATATACCAGTACTATATACCAGTACTATATACTAGTACTATATACTAGTACTATATACCAGTACTATATACCAGTACTATATACAAGTACTATATACCAGGACTATATACCAGTACTATATACCAGTACTATATACTAGTACTATATACCATTACTATATACCAGTACTATATACCAGTACTATATACCAGTACTATATACCAGTACTATATACCAGTACTATATACCAGTACTATATACAAGTACTATATACCAGTACTATATACCAGTACTACATACCAGTACTACAAACCAGTACTATATACCAGTACTATATACCAGTACTATATACAAGTACTATATACTAGTACTATATACCAGTACTACAAACCAGTACTATATACCAGTACTATATACAAGTACTATATACCAGTACTATATACAAGTACTATATACTAGTACTATAAACCAGTACTATATACCAGTACTATATACTAGTACTATATACCAGTTCTATATACTAGTACTATATACCAGTACTATATACCAGTACTATATACCAGTACTATATACCAGTACTCCAAACCAGTACTATATATACCAGTACTATATACTATTACTATATACCAGTACTATATACCAGTACTATATACCAGTACTATATACCAGTACTATATACAAGTACTATATACTAGTACTATATACCAGTACTATATACCAGTACTATATACCAGTACTATATACAAGTACTATATACCAGTACTATATACAAGTACTATATACAAGTACTATATACCAGTACTATATACCAGTACTATATACCAGTACTATATACTATTTCTATATACCAGTACTATATACCAGTACTATATACCAGTACTATATACCAGTACTATATACCAGTACTATATACCAGTACTATATACCAGTTCTATATACCAGTACTATATACCAGTACTATATACCAGTTCTATATACCAGTACTATATACCAGTACTATATACCAGTACTATATACAAGTACTATATACCAGTACTATATACCAGTACTATAAACCAGTACTATATACAAGTACTATAAACCAGTACTATATACCAGTACTTTATATTAGTACTATATACCAGTACTATTTACCAGTACTATATACCAGTACTATATACCAGTACTCTATACCAGTACTATATACCAGTACTATATACCAGTACTATATACCAGTACTATATACTAGTACTATATACTAGTACTATATACAAGTACTACAAGTACTATATACCAGTACTATATACCAGTACTATATACTAGTACTATATACTAGTACTATATACCAGTACTATATACCAGTACTATATACAAGTACTATATACCAGGACTATATACCAGTACTATATACCAGTACTATATACTAGTACTATATACCATTACTATATACCAGTACTATATACCAGTACTATATACCAGTACTATATACAAGTACTATATACCAGTACTATATACCAGTACTATATACCAGTACTATATACCAGTACTATATACCAGTACTTTATACAAGTACTATATACCAGTACTATATACCAGTACTACATACCAGTACTACAAACCAGTACTATATACCAGTACTATATACCAGTACTATATACAAGTACTATATACTAGTACTATATACCAGTACTACAAACCAGTACTATATACCAGTACTATATACAAGTACTATATACTAGTACTATATACAAGTACTATAATACTAGTACTATAAACCAGTACTATATACCAGTACTATATACTAGTACTATATACCAGTTCTATATACTAGTACTATATACCAGTACTATATACCAGTACTATATACCAGTACTATATACCAGTACTACATACCAGTACTATATATACCAGTACTATATACTATTACTATATACCAGTACTATATACCAGTACTATATACCAGTACTATATACCAGTACTATATACAAGTACTATATACTAGTACTATATACCAGTACTATATACCAGTACTATATACCAGTACTATATACAAGTACTATATACCAGTACTATATACAAGTACTATATACCAGTACTATATACCAGTACTATATACCTGTACTATATACTAGTACTATATACCAGTAGTATATACCAGTACTATATACCAGTACTATATACCAGTACTATATACTAGTACTATATACTAGTACTATATACCAGTACTATATACCAGTACTATATACCAGTACTATATACCAGTACTATATACAAGTATTATATACCAGTACTATATACTAGTACTATATACCAGTACTATATACAAGTATTATATACCAGTACTATATACTAGTACTATATACCAGTACTATATACCTGTACTATATACTAGTACTATATACCAGTACTATATACCAGTACTATATACCAGTACTATATACCAGTACTATATACTAGTACTATATACTAGTACTATATACCAGTACTATATACCAGTACTATATACTAGTACTATATACCAGTACTATATACCAGTCCTATATACCAGTACTATATACCAGTACTATATACCAGTACAATATACCAGTACTATATACCAGTACTATAAACCAGTACTATATACCAGTACTATATACCAGTACTATATACAAGTACTATATACCAGTACCATATACCAGTACCATATACCAGTACTATATACAAGTACTATATACCAGTACTATATACAAGTACTATATACCAGTACTATATACCAGTACTATATACCAGTTCTATATACCAGTACTATATACCAGTACTATATACTAGTACTATATACCAGTACTATATACCAATACTATATACCAGTACTATATACTAGTACTATATACCAGTACTATATACCAATACTATATACCAGTACTATATACCAGTACTATATACCAGTACTATATACCAGTACTATATACCAGTACTATATACCAGTACTATATACTAGTACTATATACCAGTACTATATACCAGTACTATATACCAGTACTATATACGAGTACTATATACCAGTACTATATACCAGTACTATATACCAGTACTATATACCAGTACTATATACCAGTACTATATACCAGTACTATATACCAGTACTATATACCAGTACTATATACCAGTACAATATACCAGTACTATATACCAGTACTATATACCAGTACTATATACCACTACTATATACCAGTAATATATACAAGTACTATATACCAGTACCATATACCAGTACTATATACCAGTACTATATACAAGTACTATATACTAGTTCTATATACCAGTACTATATACAAGTTCTATATACCAGTACTATATACCAGTACTATATACAAGTATTATATACCAGTACTATATACTAGTACTATATACCAGTACTATATACCTGTACTATATACCAGTACTATATACCAGTACTATATACCAGTACTATATACTAGTACTATATACTAGTACTATATACCAGTACTATATACCAGTACTATATACCAGTACTATATACTAGTACTATATACCAGTACTATATACCAGTACTATATACCAGTACTATATACCAGTACTATATACCAGTACTATATACAAGTACTATATACCAGTACTATATACCAGTACTATATACCAGTACTATATACAAGTACTATATACCAGTACTATATACCAGTACTATATACCAGTTCTCTATATACCAGTACTATATACTAGTACTATATACCAGTACTTTATACTAGTACTATATACTAGTACTATATACCAGTACTATATACTAGTATTATATACCAGTACTATATACTTGTACTATATACCAGTACTATATACCAGTACTATATACCAGTACTATATACCAGTACTAACTATATACCAGTACTATATACCAGTACTATATACCAGTACTATATACCAGTACTATATACAAGTACTATATACCAGTACTATATACAAGTACTATATACAAGTACTATATACCAGTACTATATACCAGTACTATATACAAGTACTATATACTAGTACTATATACTAGAACTATATACCAGTACTACAAACCAGTACTATATACCAGTACTATATACCAGTACTATATACAAGTACTACAGTACTATATA
>JAWPHD010024572.1:0-18814 GCA_037043455.1 Cyrtodaria siliqua | reverse complement strand
GCACGCAGAATGATACTTGTTGACATTTCATTGCCACGGGACGTAATACGTGTACGGGAAAATAGGAGAAACACAGAGATAACTTAGATTTTTACGCGATCTGATAGTACATATGATTATTATTCATAATAGTAATACGTATAGAATATGTACAATATTATCTGGCTTGTTGTTATGATTGTTATTATGACTATTGTTATAATTATTGCAGCAAACCTGTATCAAGACACAACGTTAATCGCTTTTCAAGTGAGCCCAGAAGTTGCATGTACAAGCCATGACAAGCCAACAATGCGTTCCACCGTAAGTTTTTCATATGTATACGCACTTTCAACAGATATCCACACATCAGAAATGAAACGGGCACTCTATGGCACGCAGAATGATACTTGTTGACATTTCATTGCCAAGGGACGTAATACGTGTACGGGAAAATAGGAGAAACACAGAGATAACTTAGATTTTTACGCGATCTGATAGTACATATGATTATTATTCATAATAGTAATACGTATAGAATATGTACAATATTATCTGGCTTGTTGTTATGATTGTTAATATGACTATTGTTATAATTATTGCAGCAAACCTGTATCAAGACACAACGTTAATCGCTTCTCAAGTGAGCCCAGAAGTTGCATGTACAAGCCATGACAAGCCAACAATGCGTTCCACCGTAAGTTTTTCATATGTATACGTACTTTCAACAGATATGCACAAGCCAGAAATGAAACGTGCACTCTATGGCACGCAGAATGATACTTGTTGACATTGCATTGCCAAGGGACGTAATACGTGTACGGGAAAATAGGAGAAACACAGAGATAACTTAGATTTTTACGCGATCTGATAGTACATATGATTATTATTCATAATAGTAATACGTATAGAATATGTACAATATTATCTGGCTTGTTGTTATGATTGTTAATATGACTATTGTTATAATTATTGCAGCAAACCTGTATCAAGACACAACGTTAATCGCTTCTCAAGTGTGCCCAGAAGTTGCATGTACAAGCCATGACAAGCCAACAATGAGTTCCACCGTAAGTTTTTCATATGTATACGTACTTTCAACAGATACGCACAAGTCAGAAATGAAACGGGCACTCTATGGCACGCAGAATGATACTTGTTGACATTTCATTGCCAAGGGACGTAATACGTGTACTGGAAAATAGGAGACACAGAGATAACTTAGATTTTTACGCGATCTGATAGTACATATGATTATTATTCATAATAGTAATACGTATAGAATATGTACAATATTATCTGGCTTGTTGTTATGATTGTTAATATGACTATTGTTATAATTATTGCAGCAAACCTGTATCAAGACACAACGTTAATCGCTTTTCAAGTGAGCCCAGAAGTTGCATGTACAAGCCATGACAAGCCAACAATGCGTTCCACCGTAAGTTTTTCATATGTATACGCACTTTCAACAGATATGCACACATCAGAAATGAAACGTGCACTCTATGGCACGCAGAATGATACTTGTTGACATTTCATTGCCAAGGGACGTAATACGTGTACGGGAAAATAGGAGAACAGAGATAACTTAGATTTTTACGCGATCTGATAGTACATATGATTATTATTCATAATAGTAATACGTATAGAATATGTACAATATTATCTGGCTTGTTGTTATGATTGTTAATATGACTATTGTTATAATTATTGCAACAAACCTGTATCAAGACACAACGTTAATCGCTTTTCAAGTGAGCCCAGAAGTTGCATGTACAAGCCATGACAAGCCAACAATGCGTTCCACCGTAAGTTTTTCATATGTATACGCACTTTCAACAGATATGCACACATCAGAAATGAAACGTGCACTCTATGGCACGCAGAATGATACTTGTTGACATTTCATTGCCAAGGGACGTAATACGTGTACGGGAAAATAGGACAAACACAGAGATAACTTAGATTTTTACGCGATCTGATAGTACATATGATTATTATTCATAATAGTAATACGTATAGAATATGTACAATATTATCTGGCTTGTTGTTATGATTGTTAATATGACTATTGTTATAATTATTGCAGCAAACCTGTATCAAGACACAACGTTAATCGCTTTTCAAGTGAGCCCAGAAGTTGCATGTACAAGCCATGACTAGCCAACAATGCATTCCACTGTAAGTTTTTCATATGTATACGCACTTTCAACAGATATGCACACATCAGAAATGAAACGTGCACTCTATGGCACGCAGAATGATACTTGTTGACATTTCATTGCCAAGGGACGTAATACGTGTACGGGAAAATAGGAGCAACAGAGATAACTTAGATTTTTACGCGATCTGATAGTACATATGATTATTATTCATAATAGTAATACGTATAGAATATGTACAATATTATCTGGCTTGTTGTTATGATTGTTAATATGACTATTGTTATAATTATTGCAGAAAACCTGTATCAAGACACAACGTTAATCTCTTTTCAAGTGAGCCCAGAAGTTGCATGTACAAGCCATGACAAGCCAACAATGCGTTCCACCGTAAGTTTTTCATATGTATACTTACTTTCAACAGATATGCACAAGTCAGAAATGAAACGGGCACTCTATGGCACGCAGAATGATACTTGTTGACATTTCATTGCCAAGGGACGTAATACGTGTACGGGAAAATAGGAGAAAAAGAGATAACTTAGATTTTTACGCGATCTGATAGTACATATGATTATTATTCATAATAGTAATACGTATATAATATGTACAATATTATCTGGCTTGTTGTTATGATTGTTAATATGACTATTGTTATAATTATTGCAGCAAACCTGTATCAAGACACAACGTTAATCGCTTTTCAAGTAAGCCCAGAAGTTGCATGTACAAGCCATGACAAGCCAACAATGCGTTCCACCGTAAGTTTTTCATATGTATACACACTTTCAACAGATATGCACACATCAGAAATCAAACGTGCACTCTATGGCACGCAGAATGATACTTGTTGACATTTCATTGCCAAGGGACGTAATACGTGTACGGGAAAATAGCAGAAACAGAGATAACTTAGATTTTTACGCGATCTGATAGTACATATGATTATTATTCATAATAGTAATACGTATAGAATATGTACAATATTATCTGGCTTGTTGTTATGATTGTTAATATGACTATTGTTATAATTATTGCAGCAAACCTGTATCAAGACACAACGTTAATCGCTTCTCAAGTGAGCCCAGAAGTTGCATGTACAAGCCATGACAAGCCAACAATGAGTTCCACCGTAAGTTTTTCATATGTATACGTACTTTCAACAGATATGCACAAGTCAGAAATGAAACGGGCACTCTATGGCACGCAGAATGATACTTGTTGACATTTCATTGCCAAGGGACGTAATACGTGTACGGGAAAATAGGAGAAAAAGAGATAACTTAGATTTTTACGCGATCTCATAGTACATATGATTATTATTCATAACAGTAATACGTATAGAATATGTACAATATTATCTGGCTTGTTGTTATGATTGTTAATATGACTATTGTTATAATTATTGCAGCAAACCTGTATCAAGACACAACGTTAATCGCTTCTCAAGTGAGCCCAGAAGTTGCATGTACAAGCCATGACAAGCCAACAATGCGTTCCACCGTAAGTTTTTCATATGTATACGTACTTTCAACAGATATGCACAAGTCAGAAATGAAACGGGCACTCTATGGCACGCAGAATGATACTTGTTGACATTTCATTGCCAAGGGACGTAATACGTGTACGGGAAAATAGGAGGAACAGAGATAACTTAGATTTTTACGCGATCTGATAGTACATATTATTATTAATAATAGTAATACGTATAGAATATGTACAATATTATCTGGCTTGTTGTTATGATTGTTAATATGACTATTGTTATAATTATTGCAGCAAACCTGTATCAAGACACAACGTTAATCGCTTCTCAAGTGAGCCCAGAAGTTGCATGTACAAGCCATGACAAGCCAACAATGCGTTCCACCGTAAGTTTTTCATATGTATACGTACTTTCAACAGATATGCACAAGTCAGAAATAAAACGGGCACTCTATGGCACGCAGAATGGTACTTGTTGACATTTCATTGCCAAGGGACGTAATACGTGTACGGGAAAATAGGAGAAACACAGAGATAACTTAGATTTTTACGCGATCTGATAGTACATATGATTATTATTCATAATAGTAATACGTATAGAATATGTACAATATTATCTGGCTTGTTGTTATGATTGTTAATATGACTATTGTTATAATTATTGCAGCAAACCTGTATCAAGACACAACGTTAATCGCTTCTCAAGTGAGCCCAGACGTTGCATGTACAAGCCATGACAAGCCAACAATGCGTTTCACCGTAAGTTTTTCATATGTAAACGTACTTTCAACAGATATGCACAAGTCAGAAATGAAACGGACACTCTATGGCACGCAGAATGATACTTGTTGACATTTCATTGCCAAGGGACGTAATACGTGTACGGGAAAATATGAGAAACAGAGATAACTTAGATTTTTACGCGATCTGATAGTACATATGATTATTATTCATAATAGTAATACGTATAGAATATGTACAATATTATCTGGCTTGTTGTTATGATTGTTAATATGACTATTGTTATAATTATTGCAGCAAACCTGTATCAAGACACAACGTTAATCGCTTCTCAAGTGAGCCCAGAAGTTGCATGTACAAGCCATGACAAGCCAACAATGCGTTCCACCGTAAGTTTTTCATATGTAAACGTACTTTCAACAGATATGCACAAGTCAGAAATGAAACGGGCACTCTATGGCACGCAGAATGATACTTGTTGACATTTCATTGCCAAGGGACGTAATACGTGTACGGGAAAATAGGAGGAACAGAGATAACTTAGATTTTCACGCGATCTGATAGTACATATGATTATTATTCATAATAGTAATACGTATAGAATATGTACACTATTATCTGGCTTGTTGTTATGATTGTTAATATGACTATTGTTATAATTATTGCAGCAAACCTGTATCAAGACACAACGTTAATCGCTTCTCAAGTGAGCCCAGAAGTTGCATGTACAAGCCATGACAAGCCAACAATGAGTTCCACCGTAAGTTTTTCATATGTATACGTACTTTCAACAGATATGCACAAGTCAGAAATGAAACGGGCACTCTATGGCACGCAGAATGATACTTGTTGACATTTCATTGCCACGGGACGTAATACGTGTACGGGAAAATAGGAGCAACAGAGATAACTTAGATTTTTACGCGATCTGATAGTACATATGATTATTATTCATAATAGTAATACGTATAGAATATGTACAATATTATCTGGCTTGTTGTTATGCTTGTTAATATGACTATTGTTATAATTATTGCAGCAAACCTGTATCAAGACACAACGTTAATCGCTTTTCAAGTGAGCCCAGAAGTTGCATGTACAAGCCATGACAAGCCAACAATGCGTTCCATCGTAAGTTTTTCATATGTATACGCACTTTCAGCAGATATCCACACATCAGAAATGAAACGGGCACTCTATGGCACGCAGAATGATACTTGTTGACATTTCATTGCCAAGGGACGTAATACGTGTACGGGAAAATAGAAGAAACACAGATAACTTAGATTTTTACGCGATCTGATAGTACATATGATTATTATTCATAATAGTAATACGTATAGAATATGTACAATATTATCTGGCTTGTTGTTATGATTGTTAATATGACTATTGTTATAATTATTGCAGCAAACCTGTATCAATCGCTTTTCAAGTGAGCCCAGAAGTTGCATGTACAAGCCATGACAAGCCAACAATGCATTCCACCGTAAGTTTTTCATATGTATACGCACTTTCAACAGATATGCACACATCATAAATGAAACGTGCACTCTATGGCACGCAGAATGATACTTGTTGACATTTCATTGCCAAGGGACGTAATACGTGTACGGGAAAATAGGAGTAACAGAGATAACTTAGATTTTTACGCGATCTGATAGTACATATGATTATTATTCATAATAGTAATACGTATAGAATATGTACAATATTATATGGCTTGTTGTTATGATTGTTAATATGACTATTGTTATAATTATTGCAGCAAACCTGTATCAAGACACAACGTTAATCGCTTTTCAAGTGAGCCCAGAAGTTGCATGTACAAGCCATGACAAGCCAACAATGCGTTCCACCGTAAGTTTTTCATATGTATACACACTTTCAACAGATATGCACACATCACAAATGAAACGTGCACTCTATGGCACGCAGAATGATACTTGTTGACATTTCATTACCAAGGGACGTAATACGTGTACGGGAAAATATGAGAAACAGAGTTAACTTATATTTTTACGCGATCTGATAGTACATATGATTATTATTCATAATAGTAATACCTATAGAATATGTACAACATTATCTGGCTTGTTGTTATGATTGTTAATATGACTATTGTTATAATTATTGCAGCAAACCTGTATCAAGACACAACGTTATTCGCTCTCAAGTGAGCCCAGAAGTTGCATGTACAAGCCATGACAAGCCAACAATGCGTTCCACCGTAAGTTTTTCATATGTATACGTACTTTCAACAGATATGCACAAGTCAGAAATGAAACGGGCACTCTATGGCACGCAGAATGATACTTGTTGACATTTCATTGCCAAGGGACGTAATACGTGTACGGAAAAATAGGAGAAACACAGAGATAACTTAGATTTTTACGCGATCTGATAGTACATATGATTATTATTCATAATAGTAATACGTATAGAATATGTACAATATTATCTGGCTTGTTGTTATGATTGTTATAATGACTATTGTTATAATTATTGCAGCAAACGTGTATCAAGACACAACGTTAATCGCTTCTCAAGTGAGCCCAGAAGTTGCATGTACAAGCCATGACAAGCCAACAATGCGTTCCACCGTAAGTTTTTCATATGTATACGTACTTTCAACAGATATGCACAAGTCAGAAATAAAACGGGCACTCTATGGCACGCAGAATGATACTTGTTGACATTTCATTGCCAAGGGACGTAATACGTGTACGGGAAAATAGGAGTAACAGAGATAACTTAGATTTTTACGCGATCTGATAGTACATATGATTATTATTCATAATAGTAATACGTATAGAATATGTACAATATTATCTGGCTTGTTGTTATGATTGTTAATATGACTATTGTTATAATTATTGCAGCAAACCTGTATCAAGAAACAACGTTAATCGCTTCTCAAGTGAGCCCAGAAGTTGCATGTACAAGCCATGACAAGCCAACAACGCGTTCCACCGTAAGTTTTTCATATGTATACGTACTTTCAACAGATATGCACAAGTCAGAAATGAAACGGGCACTCTATGGCACGCAGAATGATACTTGTTGACATTTCATTGCCAAGGGACGTAATACGTGTACGGGAAAATAGGAGTAACAGAGATAACGTAGATTTTTACGCGATCTGATAGTACATATGATTATTATTCATAATAGTAATACGTATAGAATATGTACAATATTATCTGGCTTGTTGTTATGATTGTTAATATAACTATTGTTATAATTATTGCAGCAAACCTGTATCAAGACACAACGTTAATCGCTTTTCAAGTGAGCCCAGAAGTTGCATGTACAAGCCATGACAAGCCAACAATGCGTTCCACCGTAAGTTTTTCATATGTATACGCACTTTCAACAGATATGCACACATCAGAAATGAAACGGGCACTCTATGGCACGCAGAATGATACTTGTTGACATTTCATTGCCAAGGGACGTAATACGTGTACGGGAAAATAGGAGAAACACAGAGATAACTTAGATTTTTACGCGATCTAATAGTACATATGATTATTATTCATAATAGTAATACGTATAGAATATGTACAATATTATCTGGCTTGTTGTTATGATTGTTAATATGACTATTGTTATAATTATTGCAGCAAACCTGTATCAAGACACAACGTTAATCGCTTTTCAAGTGAGCCCAGAAGTTGCATGTACAAGCCATGACAAGCCAACAATGCATTCCACCGTAAGTTTTTCATATGTATACGCACTTTCAACAGATATGCACACATCAGAAATGAAACGTGCACTCTATGGCACGCAGAATGATACTTGTTGACATTTCATTGCCAAGGGACGTAATACGTGTACGGGAAAATAGGAGCAACAGAGATAACTTAGATTTTTACGCGATCTGATAGTACATATGATTATTATTCATAATAGTAATACGTATAGAATATGTACAATATTATCTGGCTTGTTGTTATGATTGTTAATATGACTATTGTTATAATTATTGCAGCAAACCTGTATCAAGACACAACGTTAATCGCTTCTCAAGTGAGCCCAGAAGTTGCATGTACAAGCCATGACAAGCCAACAATGCGTTCCACCGTAAGTTTTTCATATGTAAACGTACTTTCAACAGATATGCACAAGTCAAAAATGAAACGGGCACTCTATGGCACGCAGAATGATACTTGTTGACATTTCATTGCCAAGGGACGTAATACGTGTACGGGAAAATAGGAGCAACAGAGATAACTTAGATTTTTACGCGATCTGATAGTACATATGATTATTATTCATAATAGTAATACGTATAGAATATGTACAATATTATCTGGCTTGTTGTTATGATTGTTAATATGACTTTTGTTATAATTATTGCAGCAAACCTGTATCAAGACACAACGTTAATCGCTTCTCAAGTGAGCCTAGAAGTTGCATGTACAAGCCATGACAAGCCAACAATGCGTTCCACCGTAAGTTTTTCATATGTAAACGTACTTTCAACAGATATGCACAAGTCAGAAATGAAACGGGCACTCTATGGCACGCAGAATGATACTTGTTGACATTTCATTGCCAAGGGACGTAATACGTGTACGGGAAAATAGGAGTAACAGAGATAACTTAGATTTTCATGCGATCTGATAGTACATATGATTATTATTCATAATAGTAATACGTATAGAATATGTACAATATTATCTGGCTTGTTGTTATGATTGTTAATATGACTATTGTTATAATTATTGCAGCAAATCTGTATCAAGACACAACGTTAATCGCTTCTCAAATGAGCCCAGAAGTTGCATGTAGAAGCCATGACAAGCCAACAATGCGTTCCACCGTAAGTTTTTCATACGTATACGTACTTTCAACAGATATGCACAAGCCAGAAATGAAACGGGCACTCTATGGCACGCAGAATGATACTTGTTGACATTTCATTGCCAAGGGACGTAATACGTGTACGGGAAAATAGGAGAAACACAGAGATAACTTAGATTTTTACGCGATCTGATAGTACATATGATTATTATTCATAATAGTAATACGTATAGAATATGTACACTATTATCTGGCTTGTTGTTATGATTGTTAATATGACTATTGTTATAATTATTGCAGCAAACCTGTATCAAGACACAACGTTAATCGCTTCTCAAGTGAGCCCAGAAGTTGCATGTACAAGCCATGACAAGCCAACAATGAGTTCCACCGTAAGTTTTTCATATGTATACGTACTTTCAACAGATATGCACAAGTCAGAAATGAAACGGGCACTCTATGGCACGCAGAATGATACTTGTTGACATTTCATTGCCACGGGACGTAATACGTGTACGGGAAAATAGGAGATACACAGAGATAACTTAGATTTTTACGCGATCTGATAGTACATATGATTATTATTCATAATAGTAATACGTATAGAATATGTACAATATTATCTGGCTTGTTGTTATGCTTGTTAATATGACTATTGTTATAATTATTGCAGCAAACCTGTATCAAGACACAACGTTAATCGCTTTTCAAGTGAGCCCAGAAGTTGCATGTACAAGCCATGACAAGCCAACAATGCGTTCCACCGTAAGTTTTTCATATGTATACGCACTTTCAGCAGATATCCACACATCAGAAATGAAACGGGCACTCTATGGCACGCAGAATGATACTTGTTGACATTTCATTGCCAAGGGACGTAATACGTGTACGGGAAAATAGAAGAAACACAGATAACTTAGATTTTTACGCGATCTGATAGTACATATGATTATTATTCATAATAGTAATACGTATAGAATATGTACAATATTATTTGGCTTGTTGTTATGATTGTTAATATGACTATTGTTATAATTATTGCAGCAAACCTGTATCAATCGCTTTTCAAGTGAGCCCAGAAGTTGCATGTACAAGCCATGACAAGCCAACAATGCATTCCACCGTAAGTTTTTCATATGTATACGCACTTTCAACAGATATGCACACATCATAAATGAAACGTGCACTCTATGGCACGCAGAATGATACTTGTTGTCATTTCATTGCCAAGGGACGTAATACGTGTACGGGAAAATAGGAGTAACAGAGATAACTTAGATTTTTACGCGATCTGATAGTACATATGATTATTATTCATAATAGTAATACGTATATAATATGTACAATATTATCTGGCTTGTTGTTATGATTGTTAATATGACTATTGTTATAATTATTGCAGCAAACCTGTATCAAGACACAACGTTAATCGCTTTTCAAGTGAGCCCAGAAGTTGCATGTACAAGCCATGACAAGCCAACAATGCGTTCCACCGTAAGTTTTTCATATGTATACACACTTTCAACAGATATGCACACATCACAAATGAAACGTGTACTCTATGGCACGCAGAATGATACTTGTTGACATTTCATTACCAAGGGACGTAATACGTGTACGGGAAAATATGAGAAACAGAGTTAACTTATATTTTTACGCGATCTGATAGTACATATGATTATTATTCATAATAGTAATACGTATAGAATATGTACAACATTATCTGGCTTGTTGTTATGATTGTTAATATGACTATTGTTATAATTATTGCAGCAAACCTGTATCAAGACACAACGTTATTCGCTCTCAAGTGAGCCCAGAAGTTGCATGTACAAGCCATGACAAGCCAACAATGCGTTCCACCGTAAGTTTTTCATATGTATACGTACTTTCAACAGATATGCACAAGTCAGAAATGAAACGGGCACTCTATGGCACGCAGAATGATACTTGTTGACATTTCATTGCCAAGGGACGTAATACGTGTACGGAAAAATAGGAGAAACACAGAGATAACTTAGATTTTTACGCGATCTGATAGTACATATGATTATTATTCATAATAGTAATACGTATAGAATATGTACAATATTATCTGGCTTGTTGTTATGATTGTTATAATGACTATTGTTATAATTATTGCAGCAAACGTGTATCAAGACACAACGTTAATCGCTTCTCAAGTGAGCCCAGAAGTTGCATGTACAAGCCATGACAAGCCAACAATGCGTTCCACCGTAAGTTTTTCATATGTATACGTACTTTCAACAGATATGCACAAGTCAGAAATGAAACGGGCACTCTATGGCACGCAGAATGATACTTGTTGACATTTCATTGCCAAGGGACGTAATACGTGTACGGGAAAATAGCAGTAACAGAGATAACTTAGATTTTTACGCGATCTGATAGTACATATGATTATTATTCATAATAGTAATACGTATAGAATATGTACAATATTATCTGGCTTGTTGTTATGATTGTTAATATGACTATTGTTATAATTATTGCAGCAAACCTGTATCAAGACACAACGTTAATCGCTTCTCAAGTGAGCCCAGAAGTTGCATGTACAAGCCATGACAAGCCAACAACGCGTTCCACCGTAAGTTTTTCATATGTATACGTACTTTCAACAGATATGCACAAGTCAGAAATGAAACGGGCACTCTATGGCACGCAGAATGATACTTGTTGACATTTCATTGCCAAGGGACGTAATACGTGTACGGGAAAATAGGAGTAACAGAGATAACGTAGATTTTTACGCGATCTGATAGTACATATGATTATTATTCATAATAGTAATACGTATAGAATATGTACAATATTATCTGGCTTGTTGTTATGATTGTTAATATGACTATTGTTATAATTATTGCAGCAAACCTGTATCAAGACACAACGTTAATCGCTTCTCAAGTGAGCCCAGAAGTTGCATGTACAAGCCATGACAAGCCAACAATGAGTTCCACCGTAAGTTTTTCATATGTATACGTACTTTTAACAGATATGCACAAGTCAGAAATGAAACGGGCACTCTATGGCACGCAGAATGATACTTGTTGACATTTCATTGCCAAGGGACGTAATACGTGTACGGGAAAATAGGAAAAACAGAGATAACTTAGATTTTTACGCGATCTGATAGTACATATGATTATTATTCATAATAGTAATACGTATAGAATATGTACAATATTATCTGGCTTGTTGTTATGATTGTTAATATGACTATTGTTATAATTATTGCAGCAAACCTGTATCAAGACACAACGTTAATCGCTTTTCAAGTGAGCCCAGAAGTTGCATGTACAAGCCATGACAAGCCAACAATGCGTTCCACCGTAAGTTTTTCATATGTATACGCACTTTCAACAGATATGCACACATCAGAAATGAAACGGGCACTCTATGGCACGCAGAATGATACTTGTTGACATTTCATTGCCAAGGGACGTAATACGTGTACGGGAAAATAGGAGAAACACAGAGATAACTTAGATTTTTACGCGATCTAATAGTACATATGATTATTATTCATAATAGTAATACGTATAGAATATGTACAATATTATCTGGCTTGTTGTTATGATTGTTAATATGACTATTGTTATAATTATTGCAGCAAATCTGTATCAAGACACAACGTTAATCGCTTCTCAAATGAGCCCAGAAGTTGCATGTAGAAGCCATGACAAGCCAACAATGCGTTCCACCGTAAGTTTTTCATACGTATACGTACTTTAAACAGATATGCACAAGCCAGAAATGAAACGGGCACTCTATGGCACGCAGAATGATACTTGTTGACATTTCATTGCCAAGGGACGTAATACGTGTACGGGAAAATAGGAGAAACACAGAGATAACTTAGATTTTTACGCGATCTGATAGTACATATGATTATTATTCATAATAGTAATACGTATAGAATATGTACACTATTATCTGGCTTGTTGTTATGATTGTTAATATGACTATTGTTACAATTATTGCAGCAAACCTGTATCAAGACACAACGTTAATCGCTTCTCAAGTGAGCCCAGAAGTTGCATGTACAAGCCATGACAAGCCAACAATGAGTTCCACCGTAAGTTTTTCATATGTATACGTACTTTCAACAGATATGCACAAGTCAGAAATGAAACGGGCACTCTATGGCACGCAGAATGATACTTGTTGACATTTCATTGCCACGGGACGTAATACGTGTACGGGAAAATAGGAGAAACACAGAGATAACTTAGATTTTTACGCGATCTGATAGTACATATGATTATTATTCATAATAGTAATACGTATAGAATATGTACAATATTATCTGGCTTGTTGTTATGATTGTTAATATGACTATTGTTATAATTATTGCAGCAAACCTGTATCAAGACACAACGTTAATCGCTTTTCAAGTGAGCCCAGAAGTTGCATGTACAAGCCATGACAAGCCAACAATGCGTTCCACCGTAAGTTTTTCATATGTAGACGCACTTTCAACAGATATCCACACATCAGAAATGAAACGGGCACTCTATGGCACGCAGAATGATACTTGTTGACATTTCATTGCCAAGGGACGTAATACGTGTACGGGAAAATAGAAGAAACACAGATAACTTAGATTTTTACGCGATCTGATAGTACATATGATTATTATTCATAATAGTAATACGTATAGAATATGTACAATTATATCTGGCTTGTTGTTATGATTGTTAATATGACTATTGTTATAATTATTGCAGCAAACCTGTATCAATCACTTTTCAAGTGAGCCCAGAAGTTGCATGTACAAGCCATGACAAGCCAACAATGCATTCCACCGTAAGTTTTTCATATGTATACGCACTTTCAACAGATATGCACACATCAGAAATGAAACGTGCACTCTATGGCACGCAGAATGATACTTGTTGACATTTCATTGCCAAGGGACGTAATACGTGTACGGGAAAATAGGAGAAACACAGAGATAACTTAGATTTTTACGCGATCTGATAGTACATATGATTATTATTCATAATAGTAATACGTATAGAATATGTACAATATTATCTGGCTTGTTGTTATGATTGTTAATATGACTATTGTTATAATTATTGCAGCAAACCTGTATCAAGACACAACGTTAATCGCTTTTCAAGTGAGCCCAGAAGTTGCATGTACAAGCCATGACAAGCCAACAATGCGTTCCACCGTAAGTTTTTCATATGTATACGCACTTTCAACAGATATGCACACATCAAAAATGAAACGTGCACTCTATGGCACGCACAATGATACTTGTTGACATTTCATTACCAAGGGACGTAATACGTGTACGGGATAATAGGAGTAACAGAGATAACTTAGATTTTTACGCGATCTGATAGTACATATGATTATTATTCATAATAGTAATACGTATAGAATATGTACAATATTATCTGGCTTGTTGTTATGATTGTTAATATGACTATTGTTATAATTATTGCAGCAAACCTGTATCAAGACACAACGTTAATCGCTTCTCAAGTGTGCCCAGAAGTTGCATGTACAAGCCATGACAAGCCAACAATGAGTTCCACCGTAAGTTTTTCATATGTTTACGTATTTTCAACAGATATGCAAAAGTCAGAAATGAAACGGGCACTCTATTGCACGCAGAATGATACTTGTTGACATTTCATTGCCAAGGGACGTAATACGTGTACGGGAAAATAGGAGAAACACAGAGATAACTTACATTTTACGCGATCTGATAGTACATATGATTATTATTCATAATAGTAATACGTATAGAATATGTACAATATTATCTGGCTTGTTGTTATGATTGTTAATATGACTATTGTTATAATTATTGCAGCAAACCTGTATCAAGACACAACGTTAATCGCTTCTCAAGTGAGCCCAGAAGTTGCATGTACAAGCCATGACAAGCCAACAATGCGTTCCCACCGTAAGTTTTTCATATGTATACGTACTTTCAACAGATATGCACAAGCCAGAAATGAAACGGGCACTCTATGGCACGCAGAATGATACTTGTTGACATTGCATTGCCAAGGGACGTAATACGTGTACGGGAAAATAGGAGAAACACAGAGATAACTTAGATTTTTACGCGATCTGATAGTACATATGATTATTATTCATAATAGTAATACGTATAGAATATGTACAATATTATCTGGCTTGTTGTTATGATTGTTAATATGACTATTGTTATAATTATTGCAGCAAACCTGTATCAAGACACAACGTTAATCGCTTCTCAAGTGTGCCCAGAAGTTGCATGTACAAGCCATGACAAGCCAACAATGAGTTCCACCGTAAGTTTTTCATATGTATACGTACTTTCAACAGATACGCACAAGTCAGAAATGAAACGGGCACTCTATGGCACGCAGAATGATACCTTGTTGACATTTCATTGCCACGGGACCGTAATACGTGTACGGGAAAATAGGAGAAACACAGAGATAACTTAGATTTTTACGCGATCTGATAGTACATATGATTATTATTCATAATAGTAATACGTATAGAATATGTACAATATTATCTGGCTTGTTGTTATGATTGTTAATATGACTATTGTTATAATTATTGCAGCAAACCTGTATCAAGACACAACGTTAATCGCTTTTCAAGTGAGCCCAGAAGTTGCATGTACAAGCCATGACAAGCCAACAATGCGTTCCACCGTAAGTTTTTCATATGTATACGCACTTTCAACAGATATGCACACATCAGAAATGAAACGTGCACTCTATGGCACGCAGAATGATACTTGTTGACATTTCATTGCCAAGGGACGTAATACGTGTACGGGAAAATAGGAGAACAGAGATAACTTAGATTTTTACGCGATCTGATAGTACATATGATTATTATTCATAATAGTAATACGTATAGAATATGTACAATATTATCTGGCTTGTTGTTATGATTGTTAATATGACTATTGTTATAATTATTGCAGCAAACCTGTATCAAGACACAACGTTAATCGCTTTTCAAGTGAGCCCAGAAGTTGCATGTACAAGCCATGACAAGCCAACAATGCGTTCCACCGTAAGTTTTTCATATGTATACGCACTTTCAACAGATATGCACACATCAGAAATGAAACGTGCACTCTATGGCACGCAGAATGATACTTGTTGACATTTCATTGCCAAGGGACGTAATACGTGTACGGGAAAATAGGAGAAACACAGAGATAACTTAGATTTTTACGCGATCTGATAGTACATATGATTATTATTCATAATAGTAATACGTATAGAATATGTACAATATTATCTGGCTTGTTGTTATGATTGTTAATATGACTATTGTTATAATTATTGCAGCAAACCTGTATCAATACACAACGTTAATCGCTTCTCAAGTGAGCCCAGAAGTTGCATGTACAAGCCATGACAAGCCAACAATGCGTTCCACCGTAAGTTTTTCATATGTATACGTACTTTCAACAGATATGCACAAGCCAGAAATGAAACGGGCAATCTATAGCACGCAGAATGATACTTGTTGACATTTCATTGCCAAGGGACGTAATACGTGTACGGAAAATAGGAGACACAGAGATAACTTAGATTTTCACGCGATCTGATAGTACATATGATTATTATTCATAATAGTAATACGTATAGAATATGTACAATATTATCTGGCTTGTTGTTATGATTGTTAATATGACTATTGTTATAATTATTGCAGCAAACCTGTATCAAGACACAACGTTAATCGCTTCTCAAGTGAGCCCAGAAGTTGCATGTACAAGCCATGACAAGCCAACAATGCGTTCCACCGTAAGTTTTTCATATGTATACGCACTTTCAACAGATATGCACAAGTCAGAAATGAAACGGGCACTCTATGGCACGCAGAATGATACTTGTTGACATTTCATTGCCAAGGGACGTAATACGTGTACGCGAAAATAGGAGCAACAGAGATAACTTAGATTTTTACGCGATCTGATAGTACATATGATTATTATTCATAATAGTAATACGTATAGAATATGTACAATATTATCTGGCTTGTTGTTATGATTGTTAATATGACTATTGTTATAATTATTGCAGCAAACCTGTATCAAGACACAACGTTAATCGCTTCTCAAGTGATCCCAGAAGTTGCATGTACAAGCCATGACAAGCCAACAATGCGTTTCCACCGTAAGTTTTTTCATATGTATACGTACTTTCAACAGATATGCACAAGTCAGAAATGAAACGGGCACTCTATGGCACGCAGAATGATACTTGTTGACATTTCATTGCCAAGGGACATAATACGTGTACGGGAAAATAGGAGAAACAGAGATAATTTAGATTTTTACGCGATCTGATAGTACATATGATTATTATTCATAATAGTAATACGTATAGAATATGTACAATATTATCTGGCTTGTTGTTATGATTGTTAATATGACTATTGTTATAATTATTGCAGCAAAACCTGTATCAAGACACAACGTTAATCGCTTCTCAAGTGAGCCCAGAAGTTGCATGTACAAGCCATGACAAGCCAACAATGCGTTCCACCGTAAGTTTTTCATATGTATACGTACTTTCAACAGATATGCACAAGTCAGAAATGAAACGGGCACTCAATGGCACGCAGAATGATACTTGTTGACATTTCATTGCCAAGGGACGTAATACGTGTACGGGAAAATAGGAGGAACAGAGTTAACTTAGGTTTTTACGCGATCTGATAGTACATATGATTATTATTCATAATAGTAATACGTATAGAATATGTACAATATTATCTGGCTTGTTGTTATGATTGTTAATATGACTATTGTTATAATTATTGCAGCAAACCTGTATCAAGACACAACGTTAATCGCTTTTCAATTGAGCCCAGAAGTTGCATGTACAAGCCATGACAAGCCAACAATGCGTTCCACCGTAAGTTTTTCATATGTATACGCACTTTCAACAGATATGCACACATCAGAAATGAAACGTGCACTCTATGGCACACAGAATGATACTTGTTGACATTTCATTGCCAAGGGACGTAATACGTGTACGTGAAAATAGCAGAAACAGAGATAACTTAGATTTTTACGCGATCTGATAGTACATATGATTATTATTCATAATAGTAAATACGTATAGAGTATGTACAATATTATCTGGCTTGTTGTTATGATTGTTAATATGACTATTGTTTATAATTATTGCAGCAAACCTGTATCAAGACACAACGTTATTCGCTTTTCAAGTGAGCCCAGAAGTTGCATGTACAAGCCATGACAAGCCAACAATGCGTTCCACTCGTAAGTTTTTTCATATGTATACGCACTTTCAACAGATATGCACACATCAGAAATGAAACGTGCAATCTATGGCACGCAGAATGATACTTGTTGACATTTCATTGCCAAGGGACGTAATACGTGTACGGGAAAATAGGAGCAACAGAGATAACTTAGATTTTTTACGCGATCTGATAGTACATATGATTATTATTCATAATAGTTATACGTATAGAATATGTACAATATTATCTGGCTTGTTGTTATGATTGTTAATATGACTATTGTTATAACTATTGCAGCCAAACCTGTATCAAGACACAACGTTAATCGCTTCTCAAGTGAGCCCAGAAGTTGC
>JAWPHD010024571.1:0-18815 GCA_037043455.1 Cyrtodaria siliqua | reverse complement strand
GTGTATGGGGTCGGTACTGTACTAACTGAGAACTGTATACATGTTGAATGTAGTGGGTACTGTACTAACTGAGAACTGTATACATATCCCAGTCTGGTTATACACGGTGTATGTGGTCGGTACTGTACTAACTGAGAACAGTATACATGTTAAATGTAGTGGGTACTGTACTAACTGAGAACTGTATACATATCCCAGTCTGGTTATACACGATGTATGTGGTCGGTACTGTACTAACTGAGAACTGTATACATGTTGTATGTAGTCAGTACTGTACTAACTGAGAACTGTATACATGTACCAGTCTGGTTATACACGGTACACGTATGTTGTCGGTACTGTACTAACTGAGAACTGTATATATGTACCAGTCTGGTTATACACGGTGTATGTAGTCGGTACTGTACTAACTTAACTGTATATATGTACCAGTCTAGTTATACACGGTGTATGTGGTCGGTACTGTACTAACTGAGAACTGTATACATGTTCCAGTCTGGTTAAACACGGTGTATGTAGTCGGTACTGTACTAAATGAAAACTGTATACATGTTCCAGTCTGGTTATACACGGTGTATGTAGTCGGTACTGTACTAACTTAACTGTATATATGTACCAGTCTGGTTATACACGGTGTATGTGGTCGGTACTGTACTAACTGAGAACTGTATACATGTTCCAGTCGGGTTATACACGGTGTATTTAGTCGGTACTGTACTAAATGAAAACTGTATACATGTACCAGTCTGGTTATACACGGTGTATGTGGTCGGTACTGTACTAACTGAGAACTGTATACATGTTCCAGTCTGGTTATACACGGTGTATGGGATCGGTACTGTACTAACTGAGAACTGTATACATGTACCAGTCTGGTTATACACGGTGTATGTAGTCGGTACTGTACTTAATGAAAACTGTATACATGTACCAGTCTGGTTATACACGTTGTATGTAGTCGGTACTGTACTAAATGAAAACTGTATACATGTACCAGTCTGGTTATACACGGTGTATGGGGTCGGTACTGTACTAACTGAGAACTGTATACATGTACCAGTCTGGTTATACACGGTGTATGTAGTCGGTACTGTACTAAATGAAAACTGTATACATGTTCCAGTCTGGTTATACACGGTGTATGTGGTCGGTACTGTATTGAAAACTGTACGGTCTATATGTTCCAGTCGGTAAGACATGAGTTATGTAGTTGGTACTGTGCAGACTATTTGCTGAGTGATATACATGATTGAGTTCGTGACAAAATGCAATTATAAGCATATCATTAGAATTATAATTATCATAGCACGTGACAATTAGGTGATCAATATCTGTTTCTATTAATAAATGTGACATACCTTTACATTGTGCGGTCCAGTCTGGCTGACATTTAAATTAGATCCAGCCCTCTGTCTGTCCTGCGTCGTCGTCTCATTGTCAGACGAAGGGATCAGCCGAGGTTCATCCTGGTCCGACAATTCAGGGTTTTCTCCAGACGCAGACGAAACCAGCGCAAAATACATCCTAGTGAAATGTCAATGCATTGTTAAGTCTCACCACACCTTGATAATGCAGATAACATTAAATATGCATACTCAGGTATGTTTTTTCAAGTGTTTTATTTATTCGAAAATGATTATTTTCTCCATAAAGAAAACATGAAATGATTAATACATTTTTGTAAATATTGTTAACAAATGTGCATTCGTATAATCTTCTTTAAGGATTTTCCACAATCAATAGATTATTTGTAAACCTAGAGGCTCAGAGACCTTTTAAGCATAGACAGTCGTATTTAGTGCGTATTTTCACATACCTATACTAATTTAAACACTATAGTCCAGAATAGTTAGAAATTTTCCAACTTGATATGACACCTGTATATCTCCATCATTTAATCCAATCTAATCACAAACGAATCCACCATAGCTCTTAATTGCTCATTAAATATTTATTCCATTTGTATTCATACAATTTCCCCATTTGAAATTGATCCGGTCACGTTAACGATACTAATATGTATGGATAAAATGTTTAAAGTAAATGTTATTGTACGATATATCTAGATCATGAGAGCGTTTGATGTGTTCTTTGGCCCATGGTTAACTATATACATAATCTATGTTATATATATACATCTGAGGTAATGCAGGTATGCGCACTATCTTTAGCATGTACATATTACCTTAAATTAAATGACACAAAACTATAACTTAAACTTTCAACGTTCGTGCCCTTGCGTGCTGTCTGCGTTTTTAAGTTAGTTTGTCCTTTTTATTTATGGCTAGATCACGAGATATATCTCATTATTGTATTCCTTCACAAAGTGTCCGTCATAACCATTCATAAAACGAGACGTTAAGACATTTATTCAGGGGAAGTGGCTCGGTCTAAGTGAATTAATGTATTGTTAATGTTTAGACAGTAACTATTGTACAATATAATCGTTTGTCATGTCTGAATTAGGATAAGTTTTTTTTTCTGCATTAGTAAGTCAAATGTGCTAAGTAGGGCGACTTCCATTCGGAAATTAATTACTAACAATCGAAAGTAACGCCTGCTTGTAGCAATCGTCCGTTTCGAGTTACAAAATGAATGATCATATGATAGCCGCGCAGAGCACAGGTTGATTGTTTGCTTTTGTTTCCTGCAAAGTTAAATCAATATGATCAATATTGTAATTAGCGGGGTTATGAACAGTTCAAATCACTGTTGCTTGTTACGACACGAGTCAACATATTCGTCAGAGGTGTCACCATCAAGGGTTTCAAGTACACTTTGACTAATGACCAAATCATTAGACTCAATACAAGCAAATATAGCAAGTTACCATGACGACTACAATGGAGTTGCATGCGTTAATGGCAGTCAATGTTGCATTAAGCAGTATTTTCCACATGACCAGTACTTCGGATGAGGTATAGCTCATTAACAAATACGCACGCACATATCTCCATATCGAGCTCCATATCTTACTGACTGCACATATCTCCATATCGAGCTCCATATCTTACTGACTGCACATATCTCCATATCGAGCTCCATATATTACTGACTGCACATATCTCCATATCGAGCTCCATATCTTACTGACTGCACATATCTCCATATCGAGCTCAATAACTTACTGACTAGCTATATTCCAAATACAAACTGAGGCATACTTATATATATACTGTGGTTTCAAGAAAAATTACCCAGACGACGTAAATTACGTTTGTCAGTTGTTATCAACATATTTTGAATAAAAAATTAACAATTCTTATGAAGAAAATAATAGTTTATCTGATACACAGATCGGTTTTCGACCTGTTAGTGCTACCAGCGATTATATTTTGCCATTGGACCCTTCTATCTATCCTTGTGATTCTCGTCTGTTTCGATTGTGTGGTTTTGGTTTCCTGTTCGACTTGAATATCTACTGTTTATATGGGCAACTGCCGCCAGCGTCGGAATTACTAAGTAATAATTCGATATATGGGTGTTAAGAGAATAACGAAAATAAATTAAAATACATGTTGTTGTTTTTTATGTGCATTCTGTCCGTCTTGCTGTTAGCAATTTCTATAAAATCGATATCTCCTCTGAAACCGCTTGAAGGATTTTGATGAAACTTCACCACAATGTTACTTGGGAGGGCCCCTCTAAGATTTGTGTTTTTCATGACCGCCAGTCATCCAAGATGGTCACCATGGCTAAAACTAGGTCAAATTTAAGGAAATTTCAAACGACATCTCCTCCGAAGCCACTTATTCCATTATTGTGAAATACCATAAATATGTTGCTTGGGTTGGCCTCTATCAAATTTGTGTTTTTCGTTATCGTCGAATAATCAAAATGGGCGCAACGGCGACTCAAAGTTTACATAGAGTTATATAGGAAAAGGCTAAAAATGACATATTTTTTAAAACCGCTTGAAGGATTTTGACGAAACTTCATTACAATGATCTTTAGGATAGTCCCCCTCAGATTTGTGTTTTTCGCGGCCGGCAGTCATCCAAGTGTAAGCATAGAGTCGAAATTTCGAAAATGTTCATCAGTGATCCAGTAAAACTTATTAATACGCTTCTTAGACATACGACCACACAATCGAATAGAAAAATGGGCAGTTTTTCCCTACTTATAATGCGCGTTTTCATCAAAAAAGGAGGGATTACTTTTTATTATAGGAACCACATTCGACTACACCGCTGAGGCTTACATGTAATTAGTGATGGTAAACCTGTATAGGAAAACGTTAAAAATAACATCTTTTCTGAAACCGCTTGAAGGATTTTGATGAAACTTAAATCACAATGATTTTTGTGATAGTTCCTCTTAGATTTGTGTTGTTTTTTTTGCGGCTGCCAGTCATCCAAGATGGCCACCCTGGCTAAAACTAGGTCAAATTTAAGGAAATTTCAAACGACATCTCCTCCAGAACCACTTATTCCAGTCTTGTGAAATTTCATATACATGTTCCTTGGGTTGACCTCTATCAAGAATAATCAAAATGGCCACCACGGCGACCCAAAGTTTACACAGAGTTGAAAATGACATTTTCTCTGAAACCGCCTGAAGGATTTTGATGAAACTTAATCACCATGATATTTGGGATAGTGCCTCTCATAGTTGTGTTTTTCGCGGCCGCCAGTCATCCAAGACGGCCGCCATGTCTAAAACAACGTCAAATTTAAGGAAATTTCAAACAACATGTCCTCCGAAAACACTTATTCCATTCTTGTGAAATATCATAAACATGGTCCTTGGGTTGGCCTCTATCAAGTTTGTGTTTTTCGTTATTGTCGAATAATCAAAATGGCCACCAAGTCAACAAAAAGTTTACATAGTTATATAGGAAAAAGCTAAAAATGACATCTTCTCTGAAACCGGTTGAAGGATTTTGATGAAACTTAATCACAATGATCTTTGGGATAGTCCTCCTCAGATTTATGTTTTTCGCGGCCGTCAGTCATCCAAAATGGCCACCATGGCTAAAATTAGGTCAAATTTAAAGAGATCTCAAACGACATCTCCTACGAAACCACTTAATCCATTCCTGTGAAATATCATATACATGTTCCTTGGGTTGGCCTCTATCAAATTTGTGTGTTTTTTTAGCTAAAATTGATATCTTCTCTGAAACCTCTTGAAGGATTTTGTTGAAACTATATCACAATGATCTTTGGGATAGTGCGCCTCAGATTTTTGTTTTTCGCAGCCGCCAGCTGTCCAACATGGCCACCATGGCCACCATGGCTAAAACTGTCAAATTTGAGGAAATTTCAAACGACATCTCCTCCGGAACCACTTACTCCATTCCAGTGAAATATCATGTACATGTTCCTTGGGTTGGCCTCTATCAAATGTGTGTGTTTTTTTAATCATCGAATAATCAAAATGGTTGCCATGGTGACCCAAGGTTTACATAGAGTTATATAGGAAAAGGTTAAATATGAAATCTTCTCTGAAACCTTTTAAAGGATTTTCTTGAAACTTTATCACAATGGTTGGCGTCTATTAAGTTTGTGTTTTTTGTTTTCTTGCAATAATCAAAATGGCCGCCATGGCGACCCAAAGTTTATATAGGAAAAGGCGTTAACACAGAAGAGCGTCTACAGTCCCTCTTGTGCCTCTTGTTAAGTATAATGGTGCATTTAAATTAAAAAAGGCTAATCTCTAGCAAGGCTTCGGATATATTATTGCACATATCAAAACATATAATGTTAAACCAAACATGTTTGTCAATTGTATGACGCGAGTTGCTACGTCTAAATAAGTTGTTTTCCCGAAGATTTGGGAAAGTAATGATAAACTTATTTGAATAAACTAGCCCAAGTAGTATTAATTAGAAACATTTTATCTGCCGTTTAAACAAAGATGTATCGAGAGTTTCATTAAAAAAATAAAATAAACGTGTTTATGTATGTACCAACACTTTCATATGGCGTTATGAAATGTCATACCCTTTATGTTTACTGCCTTTGTCCATATTTGAAACTGGCAGATATGTCAGATATGTTCAGCATAAAACTGATAAATATCAGATACTGTTCAATGTGCCATAACATGGACTTGGAAGAATGTGTCTGTTTAGGACATACACAAACTCAATCCCTACCCAGAGTTGTCGTTTCTTGCATACTATGGGAAGCCATAACCGTCAAAATGTGGATATTTACAAACCATTCAATGACATTTAATTCAACATGAAGTCATTTGATGACGTACATATTGATTCGATGCGACTTGTAATCTCTGTCCATTCGTTACAATGGTATTGTTTGAAATTTTACACCGTATCATTTCACTTCGAACCGTATCAATTCACTTTGTAACGAACGAACAGAGTTTACACGTCGCATTGAATCAATATGTACGTCATCAAATGACTTCAAGTTGAATTAAATGGCCTTTCATTGAATGGTTTGTAAATATCCACATTTTGACGGTTATGGCTTCCCATAGATTATTACATAGATTGTAGAATGGGGTATGTCGCGTGCGGGCGTGCGGGCGTGCGGGCGGCTGAGTCAGACTCTTCTTTTTGGCTCAATAACTTTTGTTATGAATGACGTATCGCTATGACGCTTGCAGGGTATGTATGGAAAGGAAGGTTGTGGTTTCATTTGGGGTCACAGGGGTCAAGGTCACTGTGACTAAAAATAGAAAAGTTGTTTCCGCTCAATAACTTAAGGAATGAAATATTAGAATGAAACTTGCTGTGTAGGTAGCTTATATCAAAAGGAGGTTTGGGATTGCATTTGGGGTCACTGGGATCAAGGTCTAGGTCAGTGTTACTAAATATAGAGAAAAACGGTTTCCACACAATAACTTTAGTTAGGAATGGGATATTGGAACGAAACTTGCTGTGCAGGTACCTTATATGTATATGAAGCTTAGGATTGCATTTAGGGTCAAGGTTAAGGTCATTGTTACTGAAACTAGGAAAAACGGTTTCCGCTCAGTAACTTTAGTTGGGAATGAGCTATTGGAACGAAACAACTTGTTGTGTAGGTACCAGTTATTGGAACAAAACTTGATGTGTAGGAAACTAATAAATAAAGGAATCTTTGGATTGCATTTGAGGTCACTGAGGTCAAGGTCAATGTCACTGTTACTAAAAATAGAAAAGTTTACGCTTAATAACTTAAGGAATGGGATATATATAGGAACAAAACTTGCTGTGTATGTACCTTATACCAAAAGGAAGTTTGGGATTGCATTTGGGGTCACTGGGGTCAAGGTCAATGTCACTGTTACTAAAAATAGAAAACACGATTTTCGCTCAATTATTTACGTCAGGAATGTGATATTCTGTGTATATTGCTTATATTTGCCTTACTTGCGAATCTTTTCCTTCGTTACAGGGGGCGTCCGTGGCCGAGTGGTTAACGTCTCTGACTTGAAATCACTTGCCCCTCACCGCTGTAGGTTCGATCCCTCAGGGGCCTAGGAATCTTTATGTGAGGAAGCTATCCAGCTGGCGGAACGTCGGTGGTTCTACCCAGGTGCCCGCCCGTGCACGAAAATTGCCCGGAGGGGCACTTGGGGTCTTCCTCCACCAATGGAAGCTGGAAAGTCGCCATATGACCTTAGCTGTTGGTGCGACTATAAAATCAAATTCAATTCAATTCAATTCCTTCGTTACAGTCCTCATTTACTGTGTATACATCTATGTTTGTCATGTCATTTTCTCTGTTCTATAGTGTACACTGTTTATATCACTTTAATACTATAAACTTCATTTATGTGTAATTTGCTGTTGTAATTTCATTTTCATCTTACCATTTTAAATGGAAAACCTGTTTTTTGTGGAATTTACACGTTTCTTGTTGTTTATGTTTTATGTTCTTTGTCGCCACTCGTAATCCAAATGGCCAAAATAAAATACTTTCAACCGATATCTCCGCTGAAGCTCTTGTCCAGCGCTAAGAACACTTCGTGTGCATATTTGTTAGATCGACCCGACTCTCTCGAATTTATGGTTTTTTTTGTGTGTGTTTTTTTGACAATCGTTAACTTTATGATAGCCACCACAGGGACGCAAAGTTTAAAGAAACTAACCCGCAAAATAAAATTACATTACAAAACCGTTTATCAAAACTCTATCCAAGTGTTCAGGCCATATAGTATATGTGCCGATTAAAAGTATGGGATTTTTCACGGGTTCTTAAAATACCCTTAATTGAATATGTGTAAAATGAATTATACTTAATTCAACACTCCCGTTTGGAGTTGGCTGGTTAAAGCCTTTTAAATCGTGTCAATAGAGTTTGGATTCTCAAAATATGTAGGTTATATTAATGTTATATCTCGTCGTCAGTAGGTTTAGAGGACGGCGCACATATGTTGCAACATTTGGCTGTTGTTGGCGGGATAGCTACTTTAGATAAAGATCCGAAACCGCTTTCAGTCGTTATTTTATTACCGAAGGTAGTGTTTTTGTTTTTTCGTTGTTGTCCGTGATTCAAGGTGACCACCTTTGCTTAAAATAAACCAACATTTAATAAACTTCAAAAACCATCTCCCCCAACACTGCATGTTTATTCACTGTTAATGAAATATCACACGCATGCTTCTTGGGCTGAACTTTGTCAAGTTTGTGTTTTACAGAGTCATCAAAAATAGTTTCCATGTCAAATTGAATTTAACCTCGAGTTATACAAACGACATTTCCCCTGAAACTGCTTTAGTATCTGTATAAAACTTAGTCAACGTGAAACTTGGGTGGTTGCCTTTCAGAGTTTCTTTTGTTGCCGCCGTTGGTCCAAGATCGCGGCGCAGTGGATATCACGTTCGACCAGAGTCGGGGGCTCACGGGTTCGACCTTCACTGTCCAAACTGTGTTACGTCCTGGTGTCTTTAGGCATGGCACTTCCCTTATAGCATTGTAGTCGGATGTGGACATAAACCGGGCGATCCGGTTTATTAGTCTGTCATTCGAACACTTTAAAGAACCATAAGAATCTATTCGATAGAGTATCACAGGATTCCCGGTGAAATTACTGGACCAGGGAAACTATGGATGGAAGCGATAATACGCATGCCCGTTACACCGGGTTCGTATGTGTCTTTCTCCCCTCTCTGGCTCAAATAACCCAAACTGTGTGTTATTGAGCCGTTGAAGCCGTAAAACAACAAATCAATAAACTAGTACCAGTATGGTATAGATGTAACACTGTTATAGTATTTCCTCGATCATGCTTACAGATCCTATATGCTTGACTCAGCCTTTTGGACCAATGATCTCTTCATTTGTTTTTTTCGTTTGTTCGGTTAAAATTTTGAGATATGAGTAATATATAGGTAACGGCAGTTTAGAAGCGTATTACTTGAACTTTAATTGTATCCAATGACAATTACTGCAGAAAAAAATGACATCGGAGTCAGTATTAACAACCAGAACTATCACTGAAGGTGATGAATACCCCCGCTTTTTTGCTGTAGCCGATTATGAGCAGAATCAAGAGTAATAAATGTCTAAAATACATGTTATTTTGTTAATGTGAACGAAATTCTAATTAAAACGAAAGTTCTTAATTCTGTAAAAAAATAAATGCAGAATCGAAAAACTATTAATGCAGAGACACATCATATCATCACGTATGAACCGTATGTTAGGTGTAATAACAATCCATGAAAAGTGTTATTAAAAGTGAAAGCCACATGAAGTTTATGATTATGGAGTGAAAAACTCTAAGTCAAATAAAGGGCCATAATTCTGTAATAAATTAGGCATCAACAATTTGTGATGTAGAAGGACATAAGGTAATCAGTTGTTACATGTACATGAAGTTGGGGAACAATCAATTCGAAAATGTTTGGGAGAAAACGTGTAATACAATATTAGAGTAGAAAATAAGTCTAATAAAATAAATACTGATAAAGGTGATAAGGTAAGTCAAACAATGGGCCATAATTCTGTAATAAATTAGGCAATCAATGATGGGTGAATGTAGAGGGACATAGGGTCATCAGTTGGTATGTGTACATGAAGTTTAAAAATGTATTAACAGGTCATTATACAATATTAGAGTGGAAAATTCTAAGTCAAACAAGGGGTCATAATTCTAAAATAAATTTGGCAGTCAATGATGGGTGATGTACAGGGACATAAGATCATCAGTTGTTACGTGTATATTAAGTCTGGGAACAATCAATGAGAAGAAATGTGTTAAAATGTATTCATACAATTAGTATGCAACCTGATATTCAAATAAGGCTCTAAAAATGAGTTATGTCCCCACGAGAGGGGGCAAAGGTTTTTTGGCATCGTTGGAAAGCTTAGAATGTCTACAATATTTTGCAACTTGTTAGACTTTGTTAGACGCGTCCGTTTCCATGGAAACGATGATCAAAGATGATAATGTATGTCTGTAGCGCATATAAACGGTCATATTGGGTTGAAAATGCATAAAATGTTGAATGTTTCTATGGGAACATGTTGATATAATACACGCAAATGTATTTCATGCAGTTTAAAAAAAACAGTTAGTTAATTAACACAAAAGGGGAGGTAATTTGTTAGATATTTTGGTATATTTTAGCGAACAGTACACTTTAAATTAAATGTTATCATTATCATTGGTATTTTTAAAAGAAAAAAACTTTGAAATAATGATATAACCCTATATAGAACACAATTATGAAAGAAAATCATTAAAGAAATATGATATTCATGTAAAAAAATCCAAAAAGGGAGGTAACATGATTTTATTTTTTTTTCGTAAAAAATATTTAAAAATGGATTTATTCACGTACAAACTGTACATGTCACCTTCTTCATTGAAAGTCATGTTTTCTCATTTATAAAAGAGTCCATGCATGATTTCAACCTTATAACTCTCATGAGAACACTCTTATCTAATAGTGTAGTTATAATTAACTATAAAAGTTACTTCCCTTTGTTTAGAATGGCCATTTGTATTGTTGTCAACTGAAGGTAATGGCACATGTTATATGTCAAGTGACAACATTGATGATACTCCCACTGTCGAAGAAACTGACCAAGTGACAACATTGATGATACTCCCACTGTCGAAGAAACTGACAATGACATCTCATCACATGTCCATTCCGCGAAACTCTTAAGGAAGCATTTAACAGATCAAATTAATACAACAAAATCACCTATTGTGGAAGACAATTTTTGATAATGGTAGTGTCGTACTTCCCGATGAGTTGTACAATTTCTTAGCTTGACTTCTAACTGAATCTATGGAAATACCGTATACCGGCCGTGTAACAGTGAGATAGCAAATCCATCGACTCATTCTTTCACTTGGCCAAGACTTACTATACAACGCTTCCCGTGGTAAAATTAAGACACCAAAACATATTTCGCTAGCACTGACTGTAAAAGACCTTACGAGATCTTCCAGAACTGTGTCTTTACTGAATAAGTTTGGTCACTGTGTGTCCTATCAAGTGTTGGAATATATCGAAACAGCTATTGCAGAGAGGCAGGCGGCTAAGCAGGGAAATGAGATTGCATTACTTCCAAGTAACATTAACGCTGGTTCATTTACCACGTTCGTTTGGGATAATAACGACCTACGCGAGGAAACACTTTCAGGCGGCGGCACAACCCATTGTACGAATGGCATTGTGATACAGACGTGCAGCCCATTTATTGATCCAGTAGAAGTAGTTCTGTCTGGTAAAAGAAGTTTTAAACCCGATATACAGCCACTTCTATCATACACAGCAGGAAAGCGTATTAGTCCTGTGCCGTATGACGTAGCCAAAGACATTCTGATAAACTCAGAAACAGTGTTTAAAACACCAGTAAAACGTGACTGGATGGTTCTTGTGTAGACTCGAAAACCTTGATGAGGCCGAAGTGGATTCTGGCCAGCAGACCTGGGTTATCTGCTTTTAATGCGAAAGTAACACCTACATCTGCAGTACCTCGCCAATGTGATTTAGGGTATTGTCAAGTCATTGATGCTTCACCAACACAGCTTCCTGTTGTGTACAATGTTCTGAAACGGTCTATTAATATGGCAGACCAACTCCATCAAACTGATGTTGTCATTGTCTTCGATCAGGCTATATATGCAAAGGCATTGGAGATCATATGGAAACATCCAACAGAATTCAAACGTATTGTTCCATGTATGGGTGCGTTTCACATCGCATGTACATTTCTGGCAGTTATCGGTAAACGGTTTGGTGATGCTGGTCTTCGGGACATAATGATCGAATCTGGTATTATTGGGTCTGGCTCGATAAATGCTTTGTTGGAGGGTCGTCACTATAACAGAGGTGTACGAGTGCATAAGCTGATCATGGAAGCCATGCTACGACTTATATGGAAATCGTTTGTGAGTATTCTTTCTGAAGATGAATTAGCCGAGGTTCGTGTAGACTTGACTACCACCCATACTGACGTACGTGAATCACCAACTCCTGAACGTTTCCAAGAATTCACAGAGTTGGATGCATTTGAGTGCCTGCTAGAAAAGTATCAAGCATACTGCCAATCGAATGTCGTCCCTGTAGCCAAATTCTGGAACACCTATATAGAAATGGTCCAGCTACTCCTTCATTTTATTCGATCGACCAGGGAAGTCAACTGGGAAATGCATGTGGCATGCATCATACGTAGCATGGTCCCCTGGATATTCGCTTATGATCGCATCAACTATGCCAAGTATTTGCCAGTATATCTCATGGAGATTCAAATGTTAGAAAACAACCACCCTGAAGCTTATGCAAATATTTCAAGCGGTGAATTTGCGGTTCAAAGAAGTTCACATTCATTTGCGCAAGTTGCAAGAGACCAAACGATTGAACAAACACTGAATCGTGCAACCAAAACGCGGTGGCATCATTGGCTTCAGTTTGAACAAAAGTGCAGTACAAAAGTAGTTAGTTACAGCTCATGAACGAGCAATGATTAGAGAAAGGTGTTTTTCTATGGCTGGTGTTGATGGTTGTCAAACTCATGAACACAAGGAGGGTTCGTCAAACCAGAATCGTAAGAGATTGCAGTGATGTTGTTAAGGTTGTTGAATTAGTCGAGACATTGAAATCTAATCCATACAGCAGCACATCAAATGAACTAACAAGCTTAACATCTGATGTTGTTGCCGACAAGATTGTGTGTCATGATCTTCTGAATGCCAATCAACAAGGTCAGGAAGCGGCAGAAGCATTTGTTAAGACACGATTATCAAATGATGAAAGCTCATTTTATGATCCACTTAAAAAATGAATTTGAAGACATTTTCCAGCTTAGGCAAGAAAAAGCAGGTTAATGTGGGTAATAAGAATATCATTCTAAGAGCTGATAGAAATTTGTTTTCAAGAATGATTGTAGTGGCTCAGTCTAGAAGTTTGGATCTGAGAAATGTGTTGAAACACTGTCTGGGTCCCATACCTTGGTCGTTGGCAGAGGTTGACGGTTCATACATTAAAACATCAAAGGTCAAGTTAGCTGAGCTGATAGAGAAGGACTCTGAGTATCCCGAGAATATTTCTCCAACTGCTGTCTGGATTATCGATCTGATGGCACTGCTGCAAGGTCTATCTGAATTACCCGATACATTCTCCGCATTAGCAGCTCTTGTTCTTGACAGGTTGTTGCCCTACACCAATAGAAATGCAAGGGTTGATATCGTATCTGACCAATACCCTGAAATATCAATTAAATATGTGGAAAGAGATCGACGAGCTAGTGAAGGTAAGCTCGAAATACAAATCACGTCTGGTGCTAAGAAAATCCCAAAACAGTGGAAGAAGTTTCTATCTAGTGGCAATAACAAGACTTCCCTTGTAGAGTTCTTCTTCCAGGAGTGGAGTAAGCCACAGTATGTAGGAAAGCTGGCTGGTCGCTCCCTGTTTTACGCACATGGTCCGATCTGTCATGTTTACAGGGTTGTAAATGATGAAAGTGAAATTGTTTGTAAAGAAATTCCAGAACTACACTCTACCCAGGAGGAGGCAGATACTCGTATGCTGCTGCATGCACTGCATGCTGCCGAGGCTGGGTATGATAGCATTGTTATAAAGACACCCGACACAGATGTGATAATGCTAGCCTGCCACTTACAGCATAAGATACCAGGTGAATTATTTATTCACACTGGTACAAAGACTCGGACACGATTCATTAACATTGATGAAGTTGCCACGAAACTTGGACCAATGGTGTGTGAGGCTTTACCAGGCCTACACTCATTTAGTGGATGCGATACCAATAGTGCATTTGCTGGTATGGGTAAAAAGAAGGTATGTGATCTTGTGACGAATGATCAAGAACTATGTAAGTCAATGCAATGTCTAGGTAACGACTTGCCTGTTACAGAGGATGTTTTGTCCGGAACTGATAAGTTTACATGTGCCCTTTACAACATGTCTAATTACACCAGCGTAGATGAGGCCAGATACCAAGTGTTTTGTAGCAAAACCCCTCTGCTCAGAGTAACTATTTGCCCCCATGCCAAGATGCCTTACAGAAACATTCAGCAAGAGCAAACTATCAGGCTTTCATTTGGAAAAATGCCTTAAGTTCAACCCCTGACGTCCACATGGCCATGGATGGACAATATCTGGTAAAGAAATAACCATAGACTGGATGAAACTTCCACCAGCACCAAGAGCCATTCTTGAGTTAATTAAGTGCAATTGCTCCGGAGATTGTTCTGGAAACCGGTGTTCATGCTTCAAAAACCGAATGCCCTGTACCGAATCATGTGGATGCCTACATAATTGTGAAAATTCTACAATTGTTGATTCTAACAGTGATTCAGAATCTGAATATGATGATAATTAACTGAAAAATGATTAACAACACATATTTATGGCTTATGCAGAAGTCTTGATTTGCAGTGTGTTATTGCTTTCAGATAGGAGTAAAATAACAAATTTACATCTGTAAAATTGTACAGAAACTATAATAAATGTAGAATAGCTCCTCCAATTCCAATTATTTGTTCAATTTCAAATGCTTTGTAAATTACTGTTTGGTTGAAGCTTGTAAAGGTTTGCTCACAGTTATGGAATCGAAACAATTGCAATGCCTCGTTTTGTCAAGTTATACACACTATCAGTATACTATAACAATTGGAACATTTAAGAAAAGAAAATCTCATTTTTTTTGGATTTTCTAAAATTGTATTCAAAATTGATTTTTTTATTACTTCCCTTTTATACATATTTTGTCTAAATATGTTCTTTTATTTCATTACGTCTTTCTTATTTTGTTTATATCAGTATATTGCATCATATTCATGTTAATTGATTAATAAAACATGACAAATAATGACAGAAAATAATTATTAATGAATTACACACTAAAATATACAATATAGTTTTCAAATTACCTCCCCTTTTTGTGTTAGTAGTGCAATTGATTTAAAAAAACTGCATGAAATAGATTCAAGTGTCTTATATCAACATGTTCCCAAAGAAACATTTAACATTTTATGCATTTTCAACCCAATATGACCGCTTATATGCGCTACAGTCATACATTAGAAAAAACAATGGCGGCCATCTTTGATCATCGTTACCATGGAAACGGACACGTCTAACAAAGTCTAACAAGTTGCAAAATATTGTAGACATTCTAAGCTTTTCAACGGTACCAAAAAACCTTTGCCCCCTCTCGGGGGGACATAACTCATTTTTTTCAGGACCCAGGTTGTGTACTAAATATTAGAGTGGAACATTGTTAGTCAAACAAAGGGCCATAAGTTTAAACTTATTTATTTTACATCGATTGTAACGAAAGCTCTATGAACTTATTTGAATCATTCTCGATGTCTTCCTGGGTATAACCAGTACTAAGCAATGCAGATAAAGTGCCTTGCTCAGGGACACAACGCATATGGCAATGACGGGAATCGAACCCCCGACTATTGGAGCATGGGTCCAACGCTCTCCCACTAAACCAAGCGCTCAAAGGGCCATTATTCTGTAATAAATTAGGCAACCAATGAAGGGTGATGTACAAGTACATAAGGTCATCAGTTGTCATCAGTTGTTATGTGTACATGACGTTTGGGAAAAATCAATTCGAAAATGTTTGAGAAAAAATATGTTAACGGTTCATTATACAATATTAAAGTGGAAAAATCTAAGTCAAATAAAGGGCCATAATTATGTAATAAATTAGGCAATCGATGATGGGTGATGTAGAGGGACATAAGGTCATCAGTTGTTATGAGTATATGAAGTTTGGGAACAATCCATTCAAAATTTGAGATAATTATGTAAGTATTAAAAATGTGTTACGCGACGGGACGCGACGCGACTGGACGGTGGGGACAACGTGATTCCTATATAGCCCCCATTTCACTATGTGAAAGCGGTGGTATAATAAACTGTTATTTGAAAACATCTATATGAGAAACATGAGTGTAATTAGAAGAACCAGAGATTCTTGCGTCACTGGAAGAACTTTATTTTATGTCTTGATAATTTAGATAATACTTAGGCCTATTTCATATCTCAAAAATCATTAAATTAAATGATATATAGCTCAGCTCAATGCAAGCAAATTGACATGGTAACTCCTTTGAAACTAAGGGAATATCCCTCGTTGTCAATTAGATATATTGTTTCCTTTAGTTTAGATGGCGTTTCTGCATTGATGCCATTTGTGTATTGTTATTTTCAAGAAAGGTAAAATAATAATGTATTTATGTAGGTTCATGGTTTACCACCACCGGTTGCATGTAATCCTCCGAGGTGTAGAATCCTCCGAGGTGTAGTCGATGTAGTTCCTATAGTACAAAGTAATCCTTTCTTTTTTTATGGAAATGAGCATTATAAGTAGGGGAAAACTGCCCATCTCTATTCGATTGTGTTGTTGTATGTATATAAAGCCTATTAATATGTTTTACTGGACCACAAATGAACATTTTCAAAATTTCGAATCTATGCATACACTTTGTGAGCAACTAGCAATAAAAACAGCTGAACCCTTCACCTGTTTAGTACAAAAACAAGAACTTTAGTATATATGTCTTGTGACCCCATCCCATCTTTTCTGGTGATTTTTTAAGTGAAAATGACGCTACTGTATTATCCATACTTGAATTGAAGTTGCAGCAAATCATTAGTATGTGACATTTTAACATGGGTGTCAAAGGGGAAAATAATTGGTGGTTTCATACCTTATTCACAGGTTCTTGAAATACTCGTGATTGCGTATGCGTAAAATAAATTATGAGTTGGTAAAACTTAATTCGGCGTGGAGCTCCAATCTTGGAGGTTTGGTCTGGTGTAGACCTACATCAGTTGTAAAAAATGCGAGCTATGGACGTTCAGTCCAAATTGTTACAAGTCACGATACAGATATCCCCGGTTCGATAACCGGCGGGGTCAAGTCCCGTTGTATTAATGCACTCCCTCTGTACCTTATGCGGGTATAAGATCTAGAGGGTATGTAAAGTCGTCGGGAGAGCCATGGATATATATGTACACGTAAGAGCCATGGATATATATGTACACGTAGATTTATGGAGAGCCAAACCCTGTGCACGTACAATATCTCGCTGAACTTCTTTGTTAATCAAGTCCGTAAACTCGTCCTTGGAAAATGAGCAGACGCCGCCATTACAACAAATCTAACCACTTGATATAAATATTTTTGTAACTTAAAAACTGTTTGCAATGTAATGGAAACAACGAATCGGAGAATAGTGAATTTAACGATCGTGTAGTTATAATGACTTACCGTTATACTATTCGATTTCCTCATTTCCTCGACTATTTCCATCATAACAAGTAATTCGAGATATTGCGAAAAATATGGGGCAGATTTAGTAGTTGAATTTGTGATAAAACGTGTTTGTAACAATTTGGACTGAAGCTAACAATATACACATGGCATCAACCAAGGAAGAAACACCGTCTAAACGAAAGGAAACAAGAGATCTAATTGACAACGAGGAATATGCCCTTAGAAAAAGATTACCAAGGAAGTTGCCAAAAAGAGATTGTGATGTGTACGTCACAAGGAAAACGGACTTCAAACAGCAACTACAACGCTGTCAGAAAATTTTTAGACAATGGAAATCTGGTTTACATTCATGGCCTAGGTGTTGCTGTAAACAGAGCAATCAATATAGCTCTTCAGTTAAAGTCGCGAGGTATGGGTTCAGTGGAGATCGCAACACATACATCAACTGTTGAATTGACAGACGATTTGGAGCCTTTAACAGATGATCGTGATGCTGACTCCATGACTAGAAATAACTCTGCAGTTCATATTCGAGTGTACCGACCACAATTACAAGAGGCAATTGACCAGATCGCAGAGATAGCAGCTGCAAGTGAGTCAAAAAGTTGATACTGCATGTATGTTGCACCGTAACAAAATATTTCTAAACAGTAAACTGCTATGGGATTGCTTAATTTCAAATATTGATGATGAAACCAAACAAGCATTTAAACTGTGCCAAACAATTATTGATTTCAGTTAAATTTTAAAGTCCCATCATATGTCGATCTCATTAAAATCATATCCTAATTACGCTTAGATACTTTCTGCTATATGATCTGACAACACTGCCTTGAAGGTCACGTCAGATCAACCTTTCATCTAATCAATATTCATGAGAAGATCAACTAAATTCAGCCAATGAAATTGTGCGTTTCATATACACTAATAGAAGTCAAAACACATAGATCTATATCCGAAAAAAGATAAAGTCTTCGTGTGTTATTGCTGTGTACCGATAATGCACGATAAATTCAAAGAAATGCACTAAATGGCATGATTTACATTCAAGAATGCAAATCATAAAAGATAAGGAAAACATTTTTAAAAAAAATATGAAAGAATGCAAATCATGGGCTCAGTAGTGTTCTTTGAAAAA
>JAWPHD010024570.1:0-18817 GCA_037043455.1 Cyrtodaria siliqua | reverse complement strand
TTTGTGCGCCGTAAAACCCAGTTAAATTTTCACGTTCATTGATTCCCTGTGGTACCATGTGGTGGTACCATGTGGTGGTACCATCCAAAGTAGATCAAGGTATCATCCAAGGCAGAATAGGACCACAGTCTCCTTCCACTAGTTGAGATGAAGTCAGAACATGGGGGTGAGGATGTTGTTGGCTCACTTTGCATATTTTTTATCTTGATGCAAATGGAGAGGGAGCTTTCCTTTAGATGACATATGACCTTTTCATGTGTTGGTGCGTCATGAGTAACCCTTCAATCAAGCAATCATGTAAATTTACCCATGATGGAAAAAATTAGGCAATCAACAAATGTTTGATGTACATAGGGTCATAAGCTGTTATATGTATATGAAGTTTGGGACAACCCGTTCAAAACTGATTCAGAAATGCAAAAATGTGTTACGCGACGAGGCAACGTGATTCCTATATAGCCCCACTTCACTTTGTGAAAACACCAATTATAGACAATCCAGTATTCCTTTGTTGTCAAGACACTAATCCTTTTCAAACTTTTGCATTCACTCTATGACTGTACAATGGACAGTGTGTACGCTGGTTGGTATATTCATAACAAAGAAATATTGAGATAATATGTGATTATATAAAAGTATTTGGATTTATTTTGCTATATCATATCCGTACTACCTAGATTGTTATGTAAATATTTTATTTCCAAGTCTTGTGTACAAATGTTCAGATATGAGTTATTAAGTTCCAGGATTTGGCAAAATGCTTATATAATTCAATGTGATTTCCAAAGTATATACATTACCCCTGGTCCCTTAACCTATCTCGCATAATGTTTGTTTCACCCAGTAATTTAAACATAACAACTATATGGACAATTAAACAAGCGTAAATAGTTTGAATTAGCTTTAGACAGTATTTAAATATATATTATAACAATAGATAATATAACAAACCTTTTTTTCTTGAGAGTTAATTGATAAAATATTCTCTTTAAGGTCATTCTGGTTTTTCCATGGTGTGTCTAGTTTCACTTTCAAATTTTACTTAAAGGGAAGTAACTCTATAAAGACAGTCAGGTAAAGGTTACTTGCAAAAGTTTTTATACAAACTCTCAGAAATATGGAGATTTGGCTAGAACACAGGGTGGTTAGTGGTAATTTTTACCTTCAAAAAACAATCACATAATTATGTCAATTCATCTTAGATCTTCTACCCATGTATTTGCGCATGTCTAAAAAATAAATTATTTTCCAGCATTATTCATGGAGCGTTAAAATAGGCATCTCTTTTTATTAACCGGGTATTATTAGCTCGACTGTTCGAAGAATAAGTGAGCTTATGTTCTTGCCCCGGCGTCGGCGTCCCACATCAAGATTTGCATGTAAGCTGTGTTTTAACAAGTCTATGTCTCTTACATTTCTTATCCTAGCACAATCAATGTGGCGCAGCATGTGCTTCCTTATAGCAATATCTTAAGGGATGCATAATAATTTTGGTTCCTGTAACCCATCGGCTCCCATGGAACCCACATTATGATAGCCTTAAAATGTGTCTAATTTCACATAACAATTGCGTGCAAGCTGTGTTACATGTATCTCTTACATTTCTTGTCCTTAGCTCAACTAAACTTGGGAATTGGTTTCCTTATAGTTGATGTTGTAAGGGTTGCATAAGTAATTTTGTCTTCAACAAATACTGGGCTCCCATGGAACCCACATTGTGATGGCCCATAATGTGCAAGAAAGGCAAATCAAGGTTTGCGTGTAAGCTGTTGTATATATCTATATCTCTTAAAATATTTATCTTATGTCACCCCAAATTTTGGTTTGGGATTTCTTTTAGCATTATTCATCTTATTCACACATATTGGGGCATGGGTATGGCAAGCCAATTGTCCAATAATTACGGTGAACCCAGGTTTACGGTCGAAAAACTAGGATTAACGATCGATAAACTAGGTTTTTCGCGAACGTAAAAGCATGTTAACCTAAACTTTCGAGCGAAAACATAGGATAACGTCCGTAAACCATAGTTCACTAGCTCGTAAACGTAGGTTACGCTTGTAAACGTAGGTTTACGCTCGTAAACCCAAGTTCACGGTCGTAAACATAGGTTTACATTCGTAAACTATGGTTCACTGCTCGTGACCCCGGTTCACGCTCGTAAACATAGGATAACGACCGAAATTCATAGTTCAATCGAGAAACCTAGTTTATCGAACGTAAACCATGGTTTACGGTTGATATACTAGGATTATCAAAACAACTATGAATTTCGGCGTGAACATGGGTTCACACCGACCGTGAAACTATGTTTACGACCGTGAACCTAGTTTACGGACGTAAACCTATGTTACTAACAACCGTGAACTATAGTTTCTCGCTCGTAAACTATGGTTTACGCTCGTAAACATAGGTTCACGTTCGTAAAACCGGGTTATCAGCGACTTGTAACTATGCTTTCGGACCGGTATCTGTGATTTACGAGCATAGACAATCACGACTGTGAACCATAGTTTTACGAACGTGAACTATAGTTTACGAGAGTAAACCCTAGGTTTACGATCGTGAACCATAGTTTACGGACGTGAACCTAGGTTTACGACCGTGAACCATAATTTACGGACGTGAACCTATGTTTACGACCGTGAACCATAGTTTACGAACGTGAACCTATGTTTACGATCGTGAACTTGGGTTTACGAGCGTGAACCATAGTTTACGAACGTGAACCTAGGTTTACGTTCGATAAACTAGGTTTCTCGAACAAATCTATGATTTCCGGTCGTTATCCTATGTTCACGAGCGTGAACCTATGTTCACGGTCGTAAACCCATGTTCCCGGCCGTAAACCCAAGTTCACGGTCGTAAACATAGGTTCACGTTCGTAAACCTCATGGTTCACGGCTCGTGAACCCAGGTTCACGCCCGTATACATAGGTTCACGCTCGTGAACTTAGGATAACGACCGAAATGCTTAGTTCAATCTGAGAACCTTAGTTTATCGAACGTAAACATGGGTTCACGAGCGTAAACTATGGGTTGACGCGCCCGTTATCCTATGTTTCGCTCGAAAATATAAGTTAATATTCGATAAACCTGGTTTTACGTTCGAAAAACTTAGTTATCGATCGTTAACACCTAAAAGTTCCGGATCATACATGTATGTCCATGTTACTGTAGATAAATTATCAAACAATTTCGTCTGCACGCCCGCAGTATAATTTTTTTTCTCGCTCGCTTCGCTCGCTCGAATCATAATGGCTAATGAGTGGTTTAATTAATACATTGTTAAATCCTTTTATTTGAAAACGGACTTTTTTATTCATACATGTATGTCCATGTTACTGTAGATAATATATCAAACAATTTCGATGCACGCCCTCAGTATAAAAATTGTTCCTCGCTCGCGCTCGCTCGACGCATAATGGCTAATGAGTGGTTTAATTAACACATTGTTAAATCCTTTTATTTGAAAACGGACTTTTTTTTATTCATACATGTATGTCCATGTTATTGGTAGATAAAATATCAAACAATTTCTCGTTGCACTGCCCTCAGTATAAAAAAAAAGTCTCGCTCGCTTCGCTCGTTAGATGCATAATGGCTAATGAGTGGTTTAATTAACACATTGTTAACACCTTTTATTTGAAAAACGCACTTTTTTTATTCATACATGTATGTCCATGTTATTGTAGGATAAAATATCAATCAATTTCGTTGCACGCCCGCAGTATAATTTTTTTTATCGCTCGCTCGAATCATATTTAATTAACACATTGTTAAATCCTTTTATTTGAAAACGGACTTTTTTATTCATACATGTATGTCCATGTTACTGTAGATAATATATCAAACAATTTCGATGCACGCCCTAAGTATAAAAATTGTTCTCGCTCGCTCGCTCGCTCGACGCATAATGGCTAATGAGTGGTTTAATTAACACATTGTTAAATCCTTTTATTTGAAAACGGATTTTTTTTTATTCATACATGTATGTCCATGTTATTGTAGATAAAATATCAAACAACTTCGTTGCACGCCCTCAGTATAAAAAAAGTCTCGCTCCCTAGATGCATAATGGCTAATGAGTGGTTTAATTAACACATTGTTAACACCTTTTATTTAAAAACGCACTTTTTTTTTATTCATACGTGTATATCCATGTTACTGTAGATAAAATATCAAACAATCAATTTAGATGCACGCCTTCAGTATAGTTTTTTTTCTCGCTCGCTCGACGCATAATGGCTAATGAGTGGTTTAATTAACACATTGTTAAATCTTTTTATTTGAAAACGGACTTTTTTACCCTATCAATGCACTACCGCAAACGTTTTATGAGGCTAGAGACGGACCCGAAAATTGACCAAAATATTACGCCCCCCCTAAGCTGAAATCCTGGATCCGCCCCTGGATCCTAGCAAAAATTCACATTGATGTGAAATTCCACCAAAGCTAAAAACAGGTTTTTAAAAAACAAGTTTTTTACAATGTTCAACTTGGTCCTTGTCGAACATCATTTAAATATATATTATAACAATAGATAATATAACAAACCTTTTTTTTCTTGAGAGTTAATTGATAAAATATTCTCTTAAGGTCATTCTGGTTTTTCCATGGTGTGTCTAGTTTCACTTTCAAATTTTACTTAAAGGGAAGTAACTCTATAAAGACAGTCAGGTACAGGTTACTTGCAAAAGTTTTATACAAACTCTCAGAAATATGGAGATTTGGCTAGAAACAGGGTGGTTAGGGGTAATTTTTACCTTAAAAACAATCACATAATTATGTCAATTCATCTTTAGATCTTCTACCCATGTATTTGCGCATGTCTAAAAATAAATTATTTTCCAGCATTATTCATGGAGCGTTAAAATAGGCATCTCTTTTTATTAACCGGTGTTCGACTGTTCGAAGAATAAGTGAGCTTATGTTCTTGCCCCGGCGTCGGCGTCCCACATCAAGATTTGCATGTAAGCTGTGTTTTAACAAGTCTATGTCTCTTACATTTCTTATCCTAGCACAATCAAATGTGGCCATGTGCTTCCTTATAGCAATATCTTAAGGGATGCATAAGTAATTTTGGTTCCTGTAACCCATCGGCTCCCATGGAACCCACATTATAATAGCCCTTAAAATGTGTCTCATTTCACATAACAATTTGCGTGCAAGCTGTGTTTACATGTATCTCTTACATTTCTTGTCCTAGCTCAACTAAATTTGGGAATTGGTTCCTTATAGTATGTTGTAAAGGGTTGCATAAGTAATTTTGTCTTCAACAAATACTTGGCTCCATGGAACCCACATTGTGATGGCCCATAAATGTGCAAGAAAGGCAAATCAAGGTTTGCGTGTAAGCTGTTGTATATATCTATATCTCTTAAAATATTTATCTTATGTCACCCAAATTTTGGTTTGGGATTTCTTTTAGCATTATTCATCTTATTCACACATATTGGGGCATGGGCTCCCTCATCCCCCCTCCCTCCCCTAACCCAAAACCTGATATATATATATATTACATATTTATTTCTGTGTTGTTTTGGTAACTTCTCACACACATATAGCTATGATGCTCCCGCCACCCCCCCCCCCCCCCCACCCCCCTCACTCCCACCCCACAAACCTCAACCCCCCAACCATACGAACACCCCATCATCACCACCATGTTTTAGTGTTTTTTTACATAAATGTCTGTTGTTTCTACACCTAACCACCTACCCACCCCATCATCCAAATTTTGGTTTTTGGTTTTTGGCTCTATTGATCAAGATCAGCACAGCTTATGCCGTGGTGCGGTCTCCGTCGTCCGTTAGTCCGTAAACTTTTTATTGTAGCGACTACTCCTCTAAAACTACTAGATGGATTTTCATGCAACTTTAGAGAAATGTTGCCCATGATGTCTAGTTGATCCTAGCAAAAATTCACATTGATGTGAAATTCCACCAAAGCTAAAAACAGGTTTTTAAAAAACAAGTTTTTTACAATGTTCAACTTGGTCCTTGTCGAACATCATTTTGATTCGACATTTAACATGGCTGCCGTCATCTTTGTTTACATATAGTTATATAGTAAAACCTTGTAGCGACTACTCCTCTGAAACTGCCAAACGGATTTTCATGAATCTTCACTGGAATGCTGCTCTTGATATCTAGTTTATCATAGCAAAATCTCAGGTCGGTCAAAAGTTCAAGATGGCTGCCACGGCTAAAAATAGATTTTTAAAAAACAAATTTGTAGCGACTACACCTGGAAAACGATAAGTGATATTGACATGGGACTTTTTCTTAAATGATCAGCATAACATGATATTGGTCCTTGTCGAAAATCATTTTGATTCAATATTAAACATGGCTGCCAGCGGCCATCTTTGTTTACATAGTTATATAGTAAAAGCTTGTAGCGACTACTCCTCTGAAACTACTCGAATGATTTTCATGAAACATCACAGGAATGTTGCTCTTGATGTCTAATTGATCCTAGCAAAATATCTTGTCGGCCGAAAATTCAAGATGGCCGTCACGGCTAAAAATAGATTTTTAAAAGCAAATTTGTAGCGACTACTTCTTGAAAACTATAAGAGATATTGATATGGGACTTTTTCTAAATCAATCAGCATGAAATGATGTTGGTCCTTGTCGAAAATCATTTTGTTTCGACATTAAAAATCTTGTGAATTTGTTAACATTTGATGAAAGGGTCATAACTTTAAACTGAATAATTGATAAGGAACATTTCTATAAGTCTCATGACCATAGGTCAAAAGTTTGTCAAGTTATGAGCTAGGTTAGGTTGCAGGTTAAATGTTGTATGAAAAGGGGAATAACTTTGCTGAAATGAGTCAGAGTTATTGGACATGTCAGTGGCATTTAATATTGGTAAGGAATAAATGTTTCATGACCATAGGCCAATACTATGCGAATTTATTAGCTAGGTTTTATTTTGAAGGTCAAGTTGCAGGTTAATTTTATGAAATAGGACATTTCTCTGCTAATATGTAAGTCAGAGTTATTAGACATGTGTAACAACATTTCCTTTGGGTAAGATGAAGATGTGTGTGAAGTTTCATGAAATTTGGTCAAATGCTTTTTAAGTTATGGCCATGATTTGGTTATAGATTAAAGTGTGATGGACGACGACAACAGACGACTGACAAAGTGATCTCTATGTGTCTGCCATGCTACGCAGGAGATATAACAAGACCTCGGTCTGAGGGTGTCTCACCCACCGCGGCAAATGGCATATGAAATATTTTATTAAATTTGTGCTTAAATGATATACACCAAAGACAACACTTCAAATGACCAAGTATCAAACAAATAAAAGCGAGGTAATCATATGAAGTAAAGTTACTGAGGTTAAGTGGTTTACCAAGGGTGAAGCTTGGGAAAATAATGCAGAATATGACCTTGACCTTGGTATTTTTTGTCATTCAGCGATGTCCACCAATGCCAACAATACATATGACCCAGTATCAAAGACAAAGTGAGGCAATCACATAAAGTTAACTGAGGTTAAGTTACCTAACCAAGGTTAAGTTACCTAACTAAGGTTAAGTTTGGGGGAAATAATGCAAAATATTATCTTGACCTTGGTAATTTTTGCTGTCCAGCGATGTCCAGCGATGTCCACCAGTGCCAACAATGCATATGACCAACAATGCCAACAATGCATATGACCAAGTATCAAACATAAAGTGAGACAATCACATAAAGTTAACTGAGGTTAGGTTATCTAACCAATGTGAAGTTTTGGGAAAATAACGCAAAATATGACCTTGACTTTGGTATTTTTTATCGTTCAGTGATGTTCACCAATGCCAGCAATACATTTGACCATGTATCAAAAAAAGTTAACTAAAGTTAACTTACCTAATCAGACTGGGGTAAATAACGCAAAACATGACCTTGACCTTTGTATTTTTTGTCGTTCAGCGATGTCCACCAATGCCAACAATACATGACCAAGTATCAAAGACATAAAGTGAGGCAATGACATAAAGCTACCTGAGGTTAAGTTACCCTAACCAAGGTTAAGTTCGGGGGGAAATAAGCAAAAATACCTTGACCTTGGTCATTTGTGTCGTTTAGTGATGTCCACCAATGCCAACAATACATATGACCAAGTAGCAAACAAAGAAACTGAGGCAATCGTATACAGCACAGACATATTAATAATTTGTTATTAGGTCTGTGCATACAGTTAACTGAGTTACCAAGGTTAAGTTTTGAAAAACAATAGCGCAAAATATTACCTTGACCTTGGTAATTTTGGCATTACGTGATCAAAGCATCTGCCAAAGTTTCAGAAAAATTCGAGAAGCGGTTGTTGGGATTTAGTTGATTTAAAATACGGCCGCCGCCGGAAAAGTGACTGCTATGTCTCGCTACCCACTGTTGCGGGCGAGACAAAAAGCACCGCTGGGCAGTGTTCTCCAATTCTTCCAACCTACTCTGTAAACATGTTTGTATGGTGTTTTACGTTATTTTCAACACATGTAAGGTTATATATGACGGTCGATTTTTTTGTAGTGGAGGCAGACCACACACCTTTCCTGGGTAGGACCACACTGTAAAAAGTATAAGGCAACTTTACACTAAAAATTGTGCTGCCACCATTTTGGTGTAATGTTTCCAACAAAAACAAGGAGTTTAGGTAACTCCTTGATTTTGTTGGAAACATTACACCAAAATGGTGGCAGCTCAGCTGCCACCATTTGTAGTGTAACATTTCTTTAAAATATATGGAGCTAGTATATACTCTTTTAAGGTTAACGTTTCTCTATTTTCTGGTTTTTCAATACATTTTGTATGGTTAGATATCCTCAAACTAAGGAAACATTATACAAATACACGAGACTAGATAACTCCTCGTATTTGTGGTAATGTGACACCATTTGTAGAATAATATTTTCTCAAAATATATGTAACTATTATACACCCTTTGCAGGTTAATGTTTTGATTATCTTGTGGTTTCCCCCAAAATATTTGATACAGAAAAGCTACAACAAAAACTATATATGTAACTATTATACACCCTTTGCAGGTTAATGTTTTGATTATCTTGTGGTTTCCCCCAAAATATTTGATACAGAAAAGCTACAACAAAAACACAACAGAAAAAGCAGAATAAAATCGGATGTTTAAATAATTTTTTTATTATTTGAAAAATGGAAACAACCGAGAAGAAGATTATATTGTGAGAACCACCTGAAATCAATAGATGTCCTTCTTCAGCAGGCTCGACTATTCGATTCATTTGTCACAATAACCTGGACATTGATAAAGGTTGATTTGTTTTTCCTTTATATAAGCAGTCACACAGCTTCTAAGTAAAACAATTTCACAAACTTTTCACAACAGTTATCAAACCTTGTCCTTTCAGTATGTTAAAAAGTTTTCATACACGAATAAAAATAAAACAAAAGTCTGGGTCGACACAACTGTCTTCTATAGGCGCTTATATTTAATTGGAGCTCCTCCTATTTGTTCTAACACAATGTAAACGTCTTGCAAACGCCTGATAACATCGATCAGTAGTATATAAAACGCGGTAAAAATACACCGTTTAAGCAAACGTTTCCTTATAATAAGGTAACAAGGAAAGTTCAAACGTTCCCAGCAACGAATTGAAGATAGTCAACTTCCTTTTGTTGACATCGTAAAACGCTCTGATATTCATTTAGTCAAATCTAGCTCAAGAAGCATTATTATAAACTTATCACATTACCTTTTTATACACGTACACCTACATACATGTATGGGAAGTTTAAACACAACCAAACGGTAGGGGTTACATAAAGGTTTGATGAACTGTACTACAGGTCGATGTCGTTATATTTTGCAAACGGACCATCAACGTCTTGTATTGTTTAAATAAACAATTAAAAAATGTGCTTAAAGTTTAACGTTACCTCTTGGGTACTATAGAGACAACAATTTAAGGGATTCGTTTCCATGTTCTTGGAGAAATGTTATCATAATCCAGATACAAAGTTACGCCTCAGTTTATTCTCCTTAGCTAGCCGTTATAGTGGCAAGACATTGCCTAACTTAAAAGCATTTACACTTCAGATTGGATAAAGTTTACCCCAAAATATTGAAGTTTTGCGCGGTGTAAACTTATGTATAAGGTTATACATTATTTAGTGTATTTTGCGAGAAAACACCGGCATAAGGAAAACATTTCCCTAAAATTGTTTACACGATTACACTTACTTTTTACACTTCCTCACAAGTCGAGCTCCCAGTGAGATTCGAACCCGCAGCAGTGAGAGGCGAAGGTTTACAATGCAACATCGTTAACCATTTGGCTACGGAGACATAAATACGCAGGAGACATAAAAAGCACTGCTGGGCAGTGTCCTCCAATTATTCCACCCTACTCTGTGAAAATGTAAAAACTTCTAAAAAAACTCACAAGTTGCTGAGGTATGTACACAAGCCATAAAAATGAAAGGTTTACTCATTTATTCAACATAAAACAAACTAATGGCACTTATACACAAAGTCAATTCTGGTATGGTTTAGGCATACAAGTAACATATTTCCCCTAATAGTAGCATCCGGGCGCTATGAAAATGGAACACTCTTATTTATTTTTTAATTATTATTATTATGGTTATACTCAGGCTGAAAAGCAGTTTTTTTACCAGATTGTATACCCCTAACTGAGCCTCAATTGTTATTCCTACTAATCTGAAACCTAAATATTTCTTTTTATTGTACACAATTTTTTTTTGGATTTTTGGATTTTAAATGAAGGTAAGATTCTAAAACGAAAGGGTTGGGTGCTTCCATTAGAGGCAATACGGTATGGCATAATAAAGTTGGAATGACGTTCCAAATCTTATATAATATCCCGCTAATTTAAGATGACCTCCAAGATTTCTTGTTACAGAAAATGTTCATTTAAAGCATTTTTTAATAATTAATTCAAAACATTAGAAGATAGTTTGCATATAAAATAAAAGGAACACGTATTTGATTGTTTTAAACATTTTGAAGCTTGACAAACAGAATCTTAAAATTCTAAATTCTAAACTAAAATCGGGACATCATTTGTATTTCTAAGAGATGATCTCAAACCACACGGAAATACGGCTAACAAAGTGTTTACATTTCAACAAGCTACAATTCATGAAAAATAAACAAATCTTGTGATGTTACATTGGAGCACAGACATGTTAATAGGTCTGTGATTGGAGTCATTAAAATCCATAACCATAATTATGATTTCTTTTGATTCAGTATTGTACAGTCGCTCTGATCAGATTAATAATATTGAAGGGTGAACAGAAAACTATTGGAACTGTATTTAAACAATTTAAAGAAAGTAAACAAGTGAATTATTGTTTAATGGGTCATCAGCACATGGTTTACGTTATTCTGAGCCGCCCCAGAGAGAGGGGAATGATACATAGGAATCCGGGAACCCTGCCCTACTTTGACTGTCTCTGTGGCCGCCCTGGAGAGCGGGAAATGATACATAGGAGTCAGGTTACCCTGTCCTACTTTTACTGTCCCCGTGGCCGCCCTGAAGAGAGGGGATTGATACATAGGAATCCGGGAACTCTGCCCTCTGTGGCCGTCCTGGAGAGCGGGGAATGATACATAGGAGTCAGGGTACCCTGTCCTACTTTTACTGTCTCCGTGGCCGCCCTGGAGAGAGGGGAATGATACATAGGAATCCGGGAACTCTGCCCTCTGTGGCCGCCTTGGAGAGCGGGGAATGATACATAGGAATCAGGGAACCCTGCCCTACTTTTACTGTCTCCGTGGCCGCCATGGAGAGCGGGGAATGATACATAGGAGTCAGGGAACCCTGCCTACTTTTACTGTCTCCGTGGCCGCCCTGGAGAGAGGGGAATGATATATAGGAATTGGGGAAACCTGCCCTACTTTTACTGTCTCCGTGGCCGCCCTGAAGAGAGGGGAATGATACATAAGAACCAGGAAACCCTGCCGTACTTTTACTGTCTCCGTGGCCGCCCCAGAGAGAGAGGGGAATGATACATAGGAATCCGGGAACCCTGCCCTACTTTTATTGTCTCCGTGGCCGCCCTGGAGAGAGGGGAATGATACATAGGAATCAGGGAACCCTGTCCTAATTTTACTGTCTCCGTGGCCGCCCTGGAGAGAGGGGAATGATACATAGGAGTCAGGGAACCCTGCCCTACTTTTACCGTCTCCGTGGCCGCCCTGGAGAGAGGGGAATGTTACATAGGTGCCCTACTTTTACTGTCTCCGTGGCCGCCCTGGAGAGAGGGGAATGATACATAGGAATCAGGAAACCCTGCCCTACTTTTACTGTCTCCGTGGCCGCCCTGGAGAGAGGGGAATGATACATAGGAATCGAGGAACCCTGCCCTACGTTGACTGTCTCTGTGGCCGCCCTGGAGAGCGGGGAATGATACAAAGGAGTCAGGGAACCCTGCCCTGCTTTTACTGTCTCCGTGGCCGCCCTGGAGAGCGGGGAATGATACATAGGAGTCAGGGAACCCTGCCCTACCTTTACTGTCTCCGTGGCCGCCCTGGAGAGAGGGGAATGATACATAGGAATCCGGGAACGCTGCCCTCTGTGGCCGCCCTGGAGAGCGGGGAATGATACATAGGAATCAGGGAACCCTGCCCTACTTTTACTGTCTCCGTGGCCGCCATGGAGAGAGGGGAATGATAGGACAGTCTGGTTTACATCCCCATCGGACGGATAATCTTCGATACATGGGACAGTCTGGGTTACGTCCTCATCTGAAGGATAATCTTCGATACATGGGACAGTCTGGGTTACGTCCTCATCTGAAGGATAAACTTCGATACATGGGACAGTCTGGTTTACGTCCTCATCTGAAGGATAAACTTCGATACATGGGACAGTCTGGTTTACGTCCTCATCTGAAGGATAAACTTCGATACATGGGACAGTCTGGTTTACGTCCCCATCTGACGGATAAACTCTGATACATGGGACAGTCTGGTTTACATCCCCACCTGACGGATAAACTCCGATACATTGGACAGTCTGGTTTATATCCCCATTTGACGGATAAACTCCGATACATTGGACAGTCTGGTTTATATCCCCATTTGACGGATAAACTCCGATACATGGGACAGTCCGGGTTACGTCCTCATCTGAAGGATAAACTCCGATACATGGGACAGTCTGGGTTACGTCCTCGTCTGAAGGATAAACTTCGATACATAGGACAGTCTGGTTTACATCCCCATCTGAAGGATAAACTTCGATACAATAGGACCGTCTGGTTTCGTCCTCGTCTGAAGGATAAACTTCGATACATGGGACAGTCTGGGTTACGTCCTCGTCTGAAGGATAAACTTCGATACATAGAGACAGTTGTTTACATCCCCATCTGAAGGATAAACTTCGATACATAGGACAGTCTGGTTACTCCTCACGTCTGAAGGATAAACTCCGATACATAGGACAGTCTGGGTTACGTCCTCGTCTGAAGGATAAAACTTCGATACATAGGACAGTCTGGTTTACATCCCCATATGACGGATAAACTCTGATACATGGACAATTCGGTTTACATCCCCATCTGACGGATAAACTTCGATACTTAGGACAGTCTGGTTACGTCCTCGTCTGAAGGATAAACTTCGCGATAACTAGGACAGTCTGGTTTACATCCTCCATCTGACGGATAAACTCTGATACATGGGACAGTCTGGTTTAATCCCACATCTGACGGATAAACTCCGATACACTGGACAGTCTGGGTTACGTCCTCATCTGAAGGATAAACATCGATACATGGACAGTCTGGTTCTAAGTCCTCGTCTGAAGGATAAACTCCAATACATGGGATAGTCTTGTTGACATTCCATATGACAGGCAAGGCAAAGGGAAGTGTCTTTCCCACCTAGTAACCCAGTGGCAGCAGTAAGACTTCGACCCAATGATCTCCGGATTCAAGTCCGTATCTGCTATGCACTGGTCCCGTACCTGTTGTGCACTGGTCCGTACTGCTATGTACTGGTCCGTACCTGCTATGCACTGAGACACAACAACACAAAGAACTAGACAGAATCGTTTTTGTGTTCACCCTTCAAACATTTGAAAAAAAATTTAGGAATGGGAAATAATTTGACTATGGCAACTAATATTCTCCACAAATACAGTTAAACACTGTAATATTTATAGCATATGTACTACAAAATGGTAAACATTAAACAAACGCTCAACTATTCATCTCAACAGCAATAAACAGTTTAACCAAATAAATTAATTAAATAAATTTATAGTAGAGATCTTACATTAAAGTGCCTGTTTAATAGTGAATTATTAAAACATTATATCAACATTTTATCAATATAATACTACATAAAATTCTGTCCATATTGAAGTAATAATTCAGTCCATGTCTTCAACAATATTTTAATTAAGATGTGTTTTATCGGTGAATAAAATACAGTTAGGAGTTCGGATGCGAGTATTTAAATCACTCGTGCGTTGATGCGTAGTAATTAAATCACGAGATGCGTTAAAACGAGTGATTTAAATACTCGCATCCGAAAGATCTAACTGTATCTTATTCACCGATAAAATACAGGTACGTATTTATTATTTCGATTTCTAACAACAATAACCCCATTGTTTACGCTATTGTTGGGGCACTATATATTATCTCGGAGGTCAAGGTAATCAGGGTTGCCATGTTTACAGGCTGTTCCATTGGCTGCCCCAGTATGCAAAGTTGTGTGTGTGTGTGTGTGTGTGTTGTGTGTGTGTGTGTGAGTAGTTCTGAGGTTTAAAGTCCCTCGCCAACTAACACGTCGAGGCAACCCTGACGCGATGGGCACAATAGAGTCTGACTGTTGTGATGAGTGTGTTGGTTGATATAGTGCTGCTGCTGTGTTGTCGCTTCTGTTGTATGTATCTAGATGATGTGTCGCAACACGCTCTGTGTAGTGTGTAGGTCTCGCTGTGGCGGTGAAGTAGGTCTGTTCAAGGTATCCTACATCCGCTAAGCTACATCCGCTATGTTGTCCGTCTCTACATCCGCTAATGGTCGGATCTGGTTTTGGGGCCACCACCCAATCACAGTATGACCCTACGCCGCACACACGCCCGACGTCCTGTCACCTTCGGTCTTCTGTCGAATGTAGGCCTCGACCTTCGCTTCGATACCCGGGATTATGGTTGCGTCCTGATTATCTAGGCTCCGGCTCCGCGCCGGCTCCGGCTCCGGCCGCGGACTTCTGACTTCAGGAGTCTGTAGAACATCAGATGGTGTTCTGATATGATGGGACGCAGGAGACATCTTCACTTTTGGTCACATGACACTCGAGTCTACTGTCCCCTCCCTTACTTTCGCAGTCCAGTAGTACCGGCATTTTTAGTACCGAACATCTATTTACCCATGTAATATAGTGCTCATCCCGGTAAAGTTAGTGTAGGGCTGACAAGGCCCTAGACTGAAACACTCATCCGAGTGTCATGGCGTGTCCTCTCCGCGACGTGCACGCTGTGAAGATCAGGGAAGGTATGCAAAGTTCTGCGATGCAAATACACTAGTAGTCACGTGACAAACAATTAGGTCATTGACTTACGCCATATAGCTTGACTTATAGCTGTCAAACGTTCTCACCTTGTTCAATGATGCATATTAATGTTATATGTACTGATGCATATGATGGGTTTATATTCGGGGGGGTGCACGGTTTGGGAGCATGGCAAGTTTGTTGTAATTAACATTTCATTAAAATTACTCTTGAGTTGTCTTTACCAAGTGACGTCATGTAACGTGGCGCTTCCAACGGATGAAATATACGCGGGGGAATTTAATGGAACTCAGCTGAATTTTATCGTTAGAATAACTTAACAGCTGTCTCTCTTCTTCTTGTGTATATGAAAGACTGCGGAGGTCTTGTATAGAAATAAGAAATAATATGTACCTGTGGTTTTACCGGTTGATATAAATACAGTTAGGAGTTCGTATTTATTATTTCGATTCTAACACAACAATAACCCTATTGTTACAGCGATTGTTGGGCGTAGGGCTGAAACGAGTACCCGTGTACCCGCGGGTCGGGTCCGATCTTTCGGGTACCCGGGTACACATTTATATACCGTTACCCGATGTACTCTTTCACTGCCGATTTCTGGGTAATGTTTCTAGTGTTTGCCAAGTTTATTATTGTGGTCAAACTTACATTCAAACATTTCTGGATTTGTTTACCACCAGATGTAGTATTGATAAAGTTATCTCCCGTATCAATGGTTATAAAATGAAAGTATAATTGAGCGGATTCCAAGATACTATATGCGTCCCTAATCCTGGACATTGACAGTCAATTGCAAGTCATCGTTCGGCGACAGTGTGCCGTGAAGGAGTTTATTTTATTAAGAGTGACGTTTATATTGATAACACGTTTGATTTATTTCAATCACTTTCGTTCCAACTCTTATACTTTATACTGCTCGAAATAAATGTAACTCACCGTGCGTTGTTATAAATTTGTACTAAAATTACTTTTTGCGGGTTATTGTTAAACTTCCAATATTTAGGGCAGAAAGAATATAATGATATCCCTACACACAGGATATAATTCTCTTTAATTTGAGACTACTCGCAGACTGCTGTGAAAAATGGTGCAGGTTCAGATTTGAGCAAAACTACAACATCAGGAAGTAGCATAAAATAGGCCATCGTCAGACATTTCAAATAACACTGATTGACATTTTTAGAAAACATAATTGTCTTTCATTTGAGACCATTTGCAGACTGTTGCTTTAAGAAATGTCAGTTTCTATAGAATTACCAACGGAAGTACATACCTGTACATGAAAATTTGAGTGTATTTTCTATCTGAAAGCATCAGTCGAAATCTAACAATTTCTATAGAATTACCAATGAAAGTGTATTTTAACGTGACATTTTGAGTATTTTTTATCTGAAAGCCTCAGTGCAAATCTATCTATCTCTATCTATGGATACTGCATCTCTGGTTTATTTTGTTCCTGGTTCGAAAGATAGCCAAATTGGACCAGTAACACAGAAGTTATATGGTGCCTGATTTAGTTAAATATGCTATATTTCGTCTCTTTAACAGGATAGGGCTTTTGTTTTTCATCTGATCTTTACCTGGCCGGAATTTCGCCTTTTTTTCCATCTAATCTTTAGCAAACTCGCCATATCAGTTATATCAGTGAAAGCATGGACATTCAAAAACCCGTCAGATCAGACCAGTAACACTGCAATTATGGCCCTAGACTTTCTTATATAGGCTATATTTTGCCTTGTTCAAACGAAGGGGTCTGTCTTCATTTTTCATGTGATCTTTACCAAAGAGGGCAGCATGTGTGTGTTCATAAACATTGCACTGGAAAGATCTTGAGTGTACACAAAACCTATTGCTCATTAAACCAGAAAACAATCAGCAAAGCAACAAAATCTTATTTACACATGAAATAATCAGGAAATCAACAAAACCATATTTACAAATTAAAAATTGCCATCTTGCCAATGTAAAATCGTGTTTCTCAACAACGGACACTTTTTTGCATCAGTAAAGTGAATTCCGATCAGATCAACGGTCCCTGTTCTTGGTAAGGTTTTGGAGGCAGAAAATATAACAGAATAGAATAGAACGCGCATGCGTAGTACTATATGTCGGCCATACGCAATCAAGTAAGTATTGAACAGAATATCAACGGGGAAAAAGAAGGCATTTTCCAACAGTTTTTGTTGGCTTGTATGCCCAAAATATATTCATACATACATTTTATTTTATTGCATTGTTTCTTCTACATACCTGATGCAAGAACTTTATAAATAACAGACAAAAACAGCACAAAATTTAGACTATCTTTTTAGACGATACCTTTAATAAGGGTCCTTTAATAAGTCTGCAATAGCCATTTTGGTAGAAGAAAGGGGGACAACCTTTTGAAACAGCTTGAACATGTTTAATATGCGTACCCGCGGGTAATTATTCTACGGGTACCCGGGTACGAATTGTGTACCCGTTTCAGCCCTAGTTGGGGCACTATATATTATCTCGGAGGTCAAGGTTATCAGGCTGCTATGTTTGGAGGCTGTTCCGTATGCAAAGTTCTGCGTTTCAATACACTAGTAGTCACGTGACAAAAAATTAAGTCATTGCTTACGTCATATAGTTTGCGCTGTATGACGTCAAACGTTCTCACCTTATTCAAGATGCTTATTAATGTTATATGTACTGATGCATATGATGGGTTTATATCGGGGGGGGGGGGGGGGGGGGGGGGGGGCACGATTTGGGAGCATGGCAAGTTTGTTGTTCAGCTGCGGCAGCTGACTCATATATATGCCTTTAGAATATGTCTATGGTTAACAGACTGTGAATCATGTAGCCGACAATAAGCATGCATTACAACTTCAATTCCTAGGGAACCCGTCTAAAAAACTTGAATGGTATAAACACATATTTTTCAATGTTCAAAGCTTGCCGTTTTATTGCCTCAAGTGCCGTTTTCGTAGAGCAGTCTACTAAAGTGTAGAATGCGGCAATATTTCCGGGATCTTCACGTCCGGGATTTTTTACGGAGCATAATGAAACTGAATGAAACGCAAGTATTGGAATGGAATAAGAGCAAATCTGTATTTTAATGGAATAATACCTTTTTATTGAATAATACCCATTTATAATGCGGTATTCTCGTAAATACCGCCGTGTTATACACTAGTCGATGGGTTTATTCGCTGCCTATATGGTTTTCATAATTGCACATGTAATGGTAAGGTAGCAATGAACAGTTCTTTGAGGTTTTCACTTTGATAACGCAATCTTATAATTACACATGGTA
>JAWPHD010024569.1:0-18817 GCA_037043455.1 Cyrtodaria siliqua | reverse complement strand
ATGAAACAAATTCTAACCAGTATTGTTTTTATCGTCTCGGATATCAAGATATCTCTCCGTTATCAAAGATAAGGGTGGTACTGTGTGTTCCTATTGTCGCAAAATAACGTGTTGGCTTGGAAAAATAATTACGTCGTATCACCTGTGCAAATAGTTCATTTTACCACAGTTAAATGTATTTATTAAATGATCAGAAATAATATGCACACGCCTCTGTAGAGTAGACATTCCACTTTTCAGTATTTATTGACATTAACACTAGCGTTTGTTTAGTGCTTTGTGGTGGCCGTAAAAAGTCGCCTCGACTACAAATCAGTAGTGTTATTACTTACTGGTCCTTTTGGATCATCAAACCCAGTATTTGCGGCATGAAAGTAGAATATCGGTAAAGCCGGTTCTAGGAGGCGTGGAGGTGTTGCATTTCACATTACCCCTCATAAACAGTCTCAATAAAACCGAGTCTGCTACTTTTATCTCTTGTTTGTGTTTGTTGCTTCTAAGGCATCATATTTATTATAAATAATATAATGATCCTTTAGATAGTATTTCATAAGTAGTATGTGTTGATAAGTATAGTTAATAAATAGAGGATATTTGTTGTTTTTTTGAGTGAATATGGGATTTATTTTCATCCAGAAGTGAGAAAACTCATATGTTCACGAGTGCTTTAGAACGAGTGAAAATATTTGACTTTCCTCACTTTGAGATGAATATAAATCCTATATTCACGACAAACCAACAAATATTCTTTTTATTATATAGATCTACTAACAACCTGGAAATGTAAAAAAAAACTATTATGAAAAATAATGTGTCGACAGTGTAAACGTTCCTTCAGTTTCATATATGTTTACAATTAACATATTAACCAATACTGAACAAATATACAAACAATATTCTAAAATAAAGTTCATAACATAACATGGCTTCTGCGAGTGCAATAAAGCCATGACATTTCTCGTAATACACTAGTGTAAAACAGATGCAAATGCATACTGAATCACTGTGTTTGTATACAGTAAATAGAGTTTAATTACCTGTGTTTTTGAGATACCTGAAATATTTCTCGAGGTAGAGAAATTGCCCCGATATAAGAACGAGTGCTTTAGAAATTGCTCCGATATACGAACGAGTGCTTTAGCAAGAGTTCTTATATCGGGGCAATTTCTAAGAACGAGTGCTTAGCACTCGTTCTTATATCGGGGCAATTTCTCTCCCGAGGAAAATATTTCCGGTATCCCAAAAACACTCGTTATTAAACTATATATTACATATTTTGTGATGATTTAAACGGAAAAAAACACCTATGTTTGTTATTTTTCTTTATCATGCATATGTGCACATTTTGACCAATAAAGGGGTGACCTATTAAATTGTGCTTTATTAGCCACTGACCAATAGAGCAAATCAATGCGGAATCCCTTGGCGTTTATTGTACGTAACGTTATCTGACGTCATGCACGCAACGTTGCATGACGTCATAAAACAAGCAAAAAACAACAACATGGCGGCGTCCTCGATAAGCGTAACATTCGGAGAAATAGGTAATAATAGTAATTTATACAAAAAATGTGGATAAACTACATGATAAATAGAGCCTCGCCATTCTTCGTTTTCTAAGCCTCGCCTAAAAAACTTGATAGTAAAAGGCTCTGCCATAATATTCTCTATTTCATTCCTTATTTCGTTCTGAAACATACGCCTTTTTACACCAGTTTGCACGAGAACGCCAAAAGGATGTTACGTCATACATACAAATCAAGTGGAACCGGTACTCTTCGTTAATTTCTGTAATCGGTATTTCCTAGTGGCGGAATCTGACGACGACGTCCGTAAATAAATCGGAACGTCATTTGGCGTTCCCGCCACTGACGGAAAAGGCCGAGAAATGTTCCTTACTGCGAAATAACTCCCACTTGGAGATATTTCGCAGTAGAGCAAACGAGTAGATATAGCTTTTCTATTCCCAGTATTTCCTATACCAATCATAGACAAATATGTCATATAACATTGTATCCCAATTGTTTGCATGGTATATCATAGGTTACGTTCTGACACCTTACCTATTTATCATTATTTGAAATCTTAATTTATAAAATGCACGTTTGTAACGTAACATTTGTTTAAGGTGTCGCATTATTTGTTGGTCGAACGTATTTAGAAAGCATTTACTCGTAGAGCCGCGTAACGTGTAGCGACGTCATGTAAATAACAAAATGACATCATGATTTCTCTTACACAATTGACAACATTAAATTGTAACTTCACGTCGGGGGTGTTATGTGATAAACAGAATCTTACATTCGTGAATGTATATTGTTGACTTTAACAGAGCCTCGTAACCTGTCATTTTATCCAACTCGTTTATTAAAATCAATAAAACACAGTCACTCATGTAAAATCCTCTCTATATATATACTGAAAAGTGTATCCCTTGGTAGTCTCGGCCAGCTAGACCGTATCATGCATATGTCTTACTTGCAGATATCATTCTCGGCAGATTAGGCCAATTAAAGCGCCAACTAGCAATTAGCAATATTTATTCCCTTTTATTTCACGCGCATAAAGTCGACGTTTGCTTGACGTCCTGTTGTAAATAAACCTACAACGTCAACTGTTGATGCATCAGTTTCTAACGTAACTTGTTGCTTCTCATAAGTTACAAATAAAACTATTATTAAATTAAATTAGAAATATGTTTTTTGGAAGTCTCGTTGAACTCCTTAAAATCTCACCAAAACGTTGGACACACTGGACACTACCCCTCATGTTGCGAGGAACGACTGGGCCACACATCGAGTTTGAAAATGAATCCAGTCTCACTAAAATACTCCCTAAATGTAAATTAGAATCTTTTGCTTGCTAAAATATACTTATGGACAGCCAAAAAGATAGATGCATTTATTTCATAAGACAGCGTTGGTAATCCAAATAGTATATTGCTTAGCGATACTGTGCATAGCGATGAAATTGAGTTTAGATCAGCGCGTATATGGTTGTAAACAGGGCAAAATAAGAAGTGTTGATTGTTTTCTATACTTCCACACGTGCATAATGGCGAGTCTACTATTTTTTTGAGAAACAGATGATGGTTTAGAGAACTACACTTAGTACGTAGGCGAGCATGGATACTTTGTTCGCGTCTGTTTCCTAGATAGTAATATTTAGGAATTTGGACAACATCCTGGTTTAAATGGAGCTTGAAAGAAACAACTGAAACTGCATTGCGTGTGTTCATTGGCAATTTATTCCATTCGCGAGTGATATAAGGAATGAATGAGTTACCGTACATATTGGTACGAAAAGCAAGTACCTGGAAGTCGTTGGCATTTCTTAGGCTATAATTTGAGGTCGTGCTAACTAGAGGAGGGACTACGACAGAGAGATAGGGTGGCGTTAACCATTTTATAAAAATGCACGAGTTTGTGTTTAGATCTACGGATCTGAAGTGATTCCCAACCCGCTTCAGTATAGATAGCCTGTAGAGATATTAATTTAGTAGTTCAGGTTACTATACGTGCCGCTACATTTTGTATTCTGTCAAGTTCAAGTTTATCTAAATTGTTCAGTTATCCCAGAGGACATCTGCATACTCTAAGAGTGGTCTAATAAACGAAAGGTACACAATTTCCAAAGATTTCCTACTAAGGCGATGTTTAAGTCTTCTCATTATGTTTATTCTAGACCAGGTTTTTTTCTTAGTATAATCTATATGTAAGTGCCAACTACAGTCGTTTGAAAGATAGACACCCAGGTGTTTGTGGGTTTGAACTTCAGTAATATGGTTATTTAACATTATTGTAGCATGGTCACAGACAATTCTCTTTGTTCAGGCACAGGTGTAAATCGTTTAATTGAAAATAAGACCTGTCAGAATAACTGTGAGAATAACAGTGAGAATAACAGTTAGAATAACTGAAATAGAGCTGAAATGGACATGCTACATGGTTTCATCTCGTTGATTAATTGAAATAGAGCTGAAATGGACATGCTACATGGTTTCATCTCGTTGATTAATTTAAACATCTCGATGGGCTACATTCTGTAAGTTTTGCAATATCGCCATTTAAAGTAGCAGCAGTGTTATCAATTTCGTTATTATTTTCAATGATCATATATAAATTTGTATCATCTGCAAATAGCCTAATGTTGGAGTTTATCTCAGAAACGATGTCATTTATGAAAACAAGAAAAAGTAAGGGACCTATAATCGAGCCTTGAGGGACACCAGCATATATAGTGTTCTAGCTGGATTTCGTCCCTGGAATGACAACGCGTTGACGCCTGTTACTCAGGTAATCAGCAAGCACCTTAAGAAGGTCATCGGATATGCCGGCCGCCTTTAGTTTTAGAAGAAGTGCCTTGTGCCAAACACGGTCGAATGCTTTACTTATGTCAAAAAAAATAACAGAATTTCTTTGCCATCATCTAACGCTTGACAAAATAAATTATACAGAAACGTTAGTTGGTTAATAGTGGAGTCACCTGGCATAAAGCCTGATTGGAAAGCAGATAGGAAATTATTATCACGAAGGAAGTTAAATATGTATTTGAAAAGTAACCTTTCAAATACTTTATCGATTGCACTTACAGATATAGGTCTGTAGTTATGTACTTGTGACGGGTAACCTCTTTTGAAAACAGCACACACAAATGCTTCTTTCCATGTAGAAGGAACCTGGCCAATGGTTAAGCATTTGTTAAAGAGGTCACATAGAGGTTGGGAAATTTCTTGGGCTATTTCGCGAAGAACGCGATTGTGTATTTCATCAGGGCCGGCGGCTTTATCCGCCGTGGAAAGTACTTTCATTACTTCATGAACTTCAAGTGGTGTAAAGGAAGGCAAATGGAGACTAATGTTATTTACATACGGGTAAAAAGTCGGAAGAACAATGTTTTCGTTATTCAATAGCGTTTGACTTTGAAAATAGTTTTTTTTAATTAGTAAGTTGGCCTTTTCAACATCTGTGATTATTTTTACCATCATCATTCAAAGATGGTATCGATTGTTTAAAGTTTGGTTTGATAAAGGTTTTTAGAGTTTTCCACCAGTCTTTAGAAGAAAATGAACCCGACGTTAAATTTTCTGAGAGAATGTGATAATAAGACTTGCGGATTAGGGCTACTGTTTCATTTCGAATTCGTTTAAATTGATCCCAATTAACTATAGAGTTAGTGCGTTTGGCTTTTTTGTAAGCGCGTTTCCTTGAACGTATTTGTCGTTTAATAGTATTATTAATCCATGATGGCTCATACGGCCTTATTTTGATATTTCTGTTCGGAATACAGGAGCCACTTGATTCCAGGATTTTATCAGATACCTGTTTTGCATAAATGTTAATGTCCTCATTTGCTAATTCTCTCCAGTCCAGTGAACCAATCACCAATCATTTCCCGTAGCTGATCGTAGTCCCCCTGATCATAAAGTCGAACACGTAATGTAAGGTCACCGGTAATGATTATATTTGTTATGCCTGTATCGACGGCAAGATTTATTGAGTCTTTCATCGTATTACTGTAAATCGCATCAGAGTTAGGTGGTCTATAGAATACGCCTAGGAGTATACGTTTGTTATTAAGTGTAATCTCAATCCATAGAATATTTTATCAAACATGTAAAGTGGTCGAGTAAGTTTTATGAGACTCTAATGCCGAAACATTGTCAGAAGTTTTAATTGCACGACAAATCAGGAAAATTCACATTCATTCTATCACACTATTCCTAAAAGGTAAACGTTTTGAAGTAACGTATCTGTTCTTGAGAACATTTGAAGCCTATAGTGACTTTATTGCATAGTACATACAAACTCTAATTAAAAGAGCTAAGACATTCTAGTATTTTTTCAATACTATACATGGATTGAACTTCAAAATAAAGTGATTTATAATCATATAATAACTCTTTGTCAAGCTTATTGTTTTACATTTTCAACTGTTTGATCTGCATGTTTAGCGTAGAATTAAGGGATTTAATTCAGCTTTTAGGGTATACCAATCTTATGTCATCCGAATTAGACAGTGTAAATATAGAGAATATTATGTCAGTGCCATTTACTATCAAGTTTATTAGGCGAGGCTTAGAAAACGAAGAATGGCGAGGCTCTATTTATCATGTAGTTTATCCACATTTTTTGTATGAATTACTATTATTACCTATTTCTCAGAATGTTACGCTTATCAAGGACGCCGCCATGTTGTTTTTTGTTTGTTTTATGACGTCAGGCAACGTTACGTGTATGACGTCAGATAACGTTACGTACAATAAACGCCGAGGGATTCCGCATTGATTTTCTCTATTGGTCAGTGCCCAATAAAGCAAAATGTAATAGGTCACCCCTTTATTAGGCAGAAAAGTGCATATCTGCATGATAAAAAGAAATCCACACTAATCAAGGTGACGGTATCAAACATTTCCAAACGCTGTGATCGAACGCAATTTTTTGAATGCGTGTCTCAGGTTTTCGTGTTGAGGCAACTTAATCATGACGATACATATCACGCCGAACACTTGTCAATGGCAAATATGAAAGTATACACTAGGTTCGAACGTTTCGGTTTCACTGACATGTTTATACCATTTTCAGATTTTAAAAAGGCAATCTAAATAGCATACAACTTACCGCAGCTCTCGTCTGCACCATCATTACAGTCTGCCCAATGATCACACACAAATAACAAAGGTATACACTTCCCGATCGTTGGATAAACGCTTCCACTACTGCACGTAAACGCTAGATCGGAGCAATTGCGAAACTCTAAAATTGTAGACATGAAATGTTTAACATATTGGTAATCCAATAACAAGCCTATCGGTATATAACAGCGAATAGAATACATAAAAAACACATATCTGCATAATGGATGCTGCATAGCTGTACTTGGGTTGTCACACATTAATTCATATGATCTCCTGAAATCACAGTTACGTGTATAGCGCACATGAGAGTATATTTGAAAAGAAATGCAGTGAGTCCGACAATTCTATTTAAATATATTAAACAATGCAGTGAGACCGACAATTCTATTTAAATATATTAAACAATGCAGTGAGACCGACAATTCTATTTAAATATATTAAACAATGCAGTGAGACCGACAATTCTATTTATATATATTAAACAATGCAGTGAGGCCGACAATTCTATTTATTAAACAATGCAGTGAGACCGACAATTATATTTATATATATATTAAACAATGCAGTGAGACCGACAATGCTATTTATATATATTAAACAATGCAGTGAGACCGACAATTCTATTTATATATATTAAACATCAGAATCATCTACTTTTTCTATTACAACTGAAATAGTGTACGTTTTACTAAAATGAAAACGTTTGCATGGGCTATGTGACAGTGTGGTCCAGCAATGCGTTTCGATTATCACACCAATGGTTTTATCTGTGCCGGAAGAAAAACTGTTTGTATATCCGTATATAAAAATGCATACTGAAAGGCGCAACATCTCTTACGCACCTAGCACAAGCAAGCGATATCATACTTTAAAGTCACAACAAAAAGCAACTCTATTGGTACTACATTTAAAACACAAATCACTTCACCAAAGAAGTCAGGTCGTGATTGTTTTTGTCACAAAAGAGTTCTTAAACTGATGGAGCAGCTGTTTTAGTTATGCATAGGTTACGAATGTCCTCAACTGGAAAACAAGCCAATACACTGGAAATAAATGTGTACTTAATTACTAATATAAATGTCATTATATATATTGATCATTTGTAGTCGTAGAATAGTATCATCGTCATAGCATAGTATGTTACCATAATAACTATAAGTAGTTGACGTACATGTAACTTATAATTTAGTTATAACAGGGAGTAAAGTGTACTTACTCCCTGATTATTAAATGTAGTATATTTTAGTCGTGATTGCCCCATTAATTTTATCATTTAACTAATTAAAAACATATTTGATGGCTATATTGACATTTTTATTTAAAAAATATGGGCCTTTGTAAGGTACAACTTACCGCAGATCTCATCTTCACCATCGACACAGTCCCAAAAACCATCACATATAGCGGCCATAGGAATACACGTATATTCCGCGCCAGAATAGGTACCATTTTGACAGGTAAAATCTTCAGTTGTACACTTTCGTGACTCTGAAATTGGAGACGAGAAATGAGTACTGAAAATATAGTAACATTGTTAGATCTAACATTTGAATGTAATAAGTTGACTTAAAAATAACACACGTGTAAATAGAAATAAATCCTAAAAAGCGGGAGTATAGCAACAAACACCAACAAGAAAGACAGGTAGCATACTCGGTTTTATTGAGTATTTTCATGTGAAATAATTTTGTGTGCAACATCTCTATTGCCCCTTAGCACTGCCTTAAGCTGTATTCGATTTAAATTACGTGGTCCGAGTATTAACTTTCATACCCCATCCAACCCCTTCTCCAAGAAGCGAAAATATGGTTGGCTGGGGTATGAAATAAAACCTTAATTTCGGATGAAAATGTTTGCATATTGTAAAATTGAAACATTTAATAGGTAATTTAGCTAATATAAGCTTTCCCATTGGTTAACGGAATTAAGGCGGGACCACATAATTTAAAGACACAATGAGCGGGATGCATGATCCCAAAGGACCAGTACACATTTAAGTTTAACTATGCGCTGTGTTCTTATTGTCGCAATATAATGTGTTGACTTGAAAATGTGATTACGTAGTAGACATTGCATCGATCCTTTAGACAGTATGGCATAAGTATGTGTTTATAAATATAGTTTATAAAACTATATTCAAAACTATTGTTCAGCCATTATAAGCGTTCCTTCAGTTCCATATATTTTTACAATTAACATAGTAACCAGTACTGAACAAAAAAAAATGCTATAATACTAAACTAAAGTATAAAATAAATACTAAGAAAGTTATCCCTTGGAAGCAATAAACACAAGAGAAAAGAATCAGACTCGGTTTTCGTGTCTGTTCGTGAGAGGTAATGTGGACTTTTTAATTAAATCGAACTGGAAAGCTCAGCATTCACAGAACACAGTCAGCCGAACACACGCATTCAAAACAAACAACCGAACACACGCATTAAAAACAACAACCGAACACACGCATTCAAACAAACAACCGAACACACGCATTCAAAACAAACAACCGAACACACGCATTCAAAACAACCAAACGAACACACGCATTCAAAACAAACAACCGAAAACACGCATTTAAAACAAACAACCGAACACACACATTCAAAACAAACAACCGAACACACGCATTCGAAACAAACAACCGAACACACGCATTCAAAACAAACAACCGAACACACGCATTCCAAAGAAACAACAATTACACTGACAAATATAAGTGAAGCATGTAACACAACACAATATAAACGGGTAGACACCAGAACACTTAATTGGAGAGGTGGCAAATAGGCTGATAATCGATTTAAACCAGTTGTTTTGGGTATACCAATCAAGTTTCATCGGAATTAAACGGGACAGTGTAAATAAATAAATTCACACCAGTCAATAAAATAGTTTTGAATAACTTTTTATTAACATTGGCCTTGTTGTTTTTGTTAATGCGTGTTTTTGGTTGACTGTGTTCCGTGAAAGCTACATTTCCTGTTCGACTTTATACTTACTTTATACTTACTTTATACTTACTTTTACGTTTAAGGTTTTACAAGAAGTTGTATTCCATGTGTCGCTATACACAAACTCTAAGACAGTTACGTAGTTGACTTCTATAAGTTAGTTTATTTTAGTCGTGGTTATCGGTGTGTCTTTAAATCATTTACAAATAGTATAGTTTATTGAATTTGTATGGAGAAACACCTCTTGGAACTCATTCTTTTGGCGGAGGTGACACGCTTGTAGTGTTTCTCCATAAAAATGCAATAAACTTTTTATTGAATACATTCATATTGTCTTATACTAATATTATATATATTGTCTACCATACATTTTTAAAGACTGCGTGTTATTTCGCATATTGTTGACTTCGTTCATTCATCACTTGTTAGTGCCTATTTAATAGATATATTAACAGTTTTATTTTAGAAAACTTGAGCCTTTGTAAGGTACAACTTACCGCAGGTCTCATCTTCACCATCGACACAGTCCCACACGCCATCACAAATATCGGACAAAGGTATACACGGATTTACCATGCCGGAATCAAGGGTACCATTATAACATGTAAACTCATCATCTGTACAGCTTTGTGACTCTGAAACTGTAGACAAGAAATGAGTACTGAAGACCTAAAAACATTGTTAGATGTATATGCGTGTGAATGTAATAAGGTGACTTAACTATAACACACACGTGTAAATAGATATAAATCCCAATAAACAAACTGAAACAGCCAATGGTGCTATTTTCGTTGACAGCTTTTGTTAGTAATGAGTACCGATTTCGTTGTGCGTGTTTTTTATTTTTATTTTTGCAAACATAGCACACCTATTATTAATGCATATGCACGTGCCCAATAAATGTATCTAGTACATACTTACCTTTAAATCATTAGAATTAAATGACAAACTTAAAATTGTGATCTGAAAAATAAGACACTTTCCGATAAACTGTACCAAGTTGTCGAGAAGGGTGATTTTCAGACATCGATTCTACATGTAAGTACCACCCAAATCGGTTCTCATAAATGCCTGTCACACGACCTTCATAGTCGTTGTTATCTTAAAGGGACTATGCTCTTCTTGGTAACGAACATGTATGCATACACATAGACATGGATGATATTTAGGCTATTAAAATGTAATGAAATACTATGTTTATTGGCATATGAATCTTAGTTTCAATTGTATCCAATAATAAAATAGTTAAAAGTTTGTTTCCCTTGTAAACAATGGCCGATTGTTTACGTTTTTCCAAGACAAATAGTCATGTTTTCATAAGATAAGATCTATCTATCTTCTATCTTCAAATACTATCTTCAAATACTGAAGTACCCACTCTCGAGGATTATATGCAGGTGCGTGTCAGTGCATGTTAGTGAGATAAAAGTAAAAGTGTGAAAGGAAAGGACACGTGTTGGAGTAAAAGATAATATACATTATCATGTTACTAGTGTGAAATAATGTAAAAGGGTTAAAAACAGTGTTTGCTGTCTACGGCATGGGGGGATCTAGAGATCATACCGTCACCTTGAATTTGTCTAAAGTTGGCAGCATAACCACGCTGGATGGAAGCCGGTTCCATTGACTACAACCAGTGGGAAGAAAGAATATTTGTAGAAGTTAAAGCTGGTGTGGTTTGGCAATGCGAGAGTGGGTGGCTGTGTCGTGTCGGTCTGAGGGGTAGCTTGAAGTATGATGTAACATTTACTGCAACTAAGCCATGGTAGATTTTGAAAAATATGGTATCCGCTCGTCTCTGCTCAAAAGCTCTCTAATCTAGTGTTTTTTGCATTTCAGTAACACTATCATAGGGAAAGAAATTGTTTAGTGTCCAGCGAGCGACTCATCGTTGGACCATCTCGAGCTTGTTTATCTTAGTCTGTGTGTATGGGCTCCAGCTGTTGAGGTGTACTCTAACTGGGGTCTTACTAATATTGTATAAGCTGTTTCGCGTACGCCTTGGTGTTTGACCTTTATATTTCTTTTCAGAAAGCCCAGAGTTTTATTAGCCATGGTAGAGTCTTTATCAATATGGTGGTTGAAACTCATATTTGAGGACAGCGTGACACCGAGATATTTTGCTTGATCTACGCTTTCAAGGGTTTGACCATGTAGGGAGTATTTGGTTGGAATAGGGTTTCTGGACCTTGTGATGTGCATAACATTTTCCACTTTTTCTCCCAAACTTGTAATGTGTCAAGGTCCCGTTGGAGAGTGGCGCCATCTTCTGGGTTAGAGATGGTAATATAGACGGCTGTATCATCAGCAAACAGACGGACCTGGGATTTGATATTTTCAGGGAGGTGATTGATATAGAGAATAAATAGGAGAGGTCCTAATACAGATCCCTGGGGCACCCCAGATGTCCGGGGACTTCTGTGGAGGATTCCCCATCAATAATGACCGTCTGTGTCCTTCCAATTAAAAAAGCTCTAACCCAGTCGAGTGCCATGCATAAGTAGTTTGTGCAGTAACTTCAAGTGTGTCACCTTATCAAACGCTTTACTGAAATCTAGTAATATGATGTCAGTCTGCTTTCCTTGCGAGAGTTTCTTGACAAGGTCATCGATCAACTGCACAAGTTGGGTTTCGCAGGATCGACGATCACGGAAACCATCCTGGAGGTCATAAAGTATATTTTGATCTTTGAAATGTTTATATATATTGGAAGCAACTATGTGTTCCATAAGTTTACAAAGAATGCATGTCAATTATATGGGTCTATAGATATTGCAACAAAACAATTCTGTATCAATAGCTATATTTACATGTTATGTTTTATTACGTATTAGTCTTGTTTACGTGTACGCATTCATGTACTCTACCGCAAAGAGCACGGCCCTAGCATCAGAAACGGAATCCATTGATATATAATACCGTTACTCTTAAGTTTGTTGGAAAATGGTCAGCATTTACGATTATTGTAACGCATGAGTCTATTGGCCAATAACTATGTGCGTCCCTTATCCAGCGATTATCGTATTAACTTAATAAGATAATCGCTGAATAAGTGACGCTTAAAAAGTTAGAATTATCGGCCATATGTGCAAGTACGGTAATCTGCGGAAGCACGAAATGTCATTTGTGAACAAATATTTCATGCGTTCGAGGTAATGTGCCACCTGTGATAGTGATACCGCTCCTCATTGCGTATCGATACAACCTCCACACGTCTAGAAACTATAAAACCGGCCAATTGAATACTGATATCCCTCTCTTGAGTATTGAATTGATAACCCCTCCCGATTGAGTACTGATACTCCTCCCCATTTAGTATTGATACCCATTTCCACAATGAGTATCTATAATATCTCTCCATTGAGTATTGATACAAGTACCCCTTCCACTTTGAGTATTGAATGGGTATCAATACTCGATGGAGGTATTTTATAGGTACTCAATAGCGTAGGGTATCAATACTCAATAGGAATGGGCATCAATATTCAATGGGGAGGGGTTATCAAAACTCAATGGGGAGGGAGTATCGATACTTACTAGCGAGGGCGTATCAGTATTCAATGGGGAGGGTGTATCAAAACTCAGTCGGGAGGGCTATCAATACTTAGTGGGGGAGTGGTTATCAATATTCAATGAGGAGAGGTAGCAATACTCAATCCAGAGGGGGTATCGACACTCAATCGGGAGGGATTATCAATTATTATCCTAGATGGGGTATCAATAATCAATGAGGAGGGAGTATTAATACTCAGTCGGGAGCGGATATCAATACTCAGTGTGAATGGAGTATCAATACACAATACCGAAGAGGTACTTGTATCACTACTCACTGGGGAGGATTTATCACTACTCAGTTGGGAGGAGGAATAAATACTCAATGGGGAGGGGGTATCAATACCACATTTGGCGTTCAGGTCACCGATTGGCTAATTACCTCATGGGCACGTATCACTTTTACGAGCGCACGTTTCATTGTTTCGTGCATATGAATTATTATTTCGTGCATGCAAAAAGATTGTTTGTGGGGTGGAGAGAGGGTGGCTTGGGGGTCTCCATGCATGTCTTGGTGTCAATTCATTACGAAATCCCTCCAAATATGAGCGTTATGGAGAGAGAACACAACATACCCTATTAAAAGCAAAGGTTAAAATTATATGACCTGTATGGCCTTGACCTTAAAGATACTGACCCGGGTGTTGGGTTCTGCACGTCGTCTCGATGAGATGGATAGTTGTGCCAATTTATTTCAAAATCCCTCCATGCAAGGAAAGGTTATGGTGCGGACACGAAAAAGACATTAGCATATCCATCTAAGAAGTATATAAACTTTATGATGACCTTTATGACATTGCCCTTGATGATACAGATCCTGGTGTTGGGTTCTGCACGTGGTCTTTATGTGTATATTGTGCCTATTTATTTTCAAATTCGACTATGCATGTGCGAGTTATACAGCGGACACGAAAATTGTAACGGACGAACGGACGGACGAACGTACGGACAAAGCCAATAATATAGTCCCTCCGACTTCGTCGGGGGATAAAAATACAAAGGTAAAACTTGTCTATAACTACTTGGAGTGTAACGAAACCTCAGGGTTAGACATGTCGGTACCGGAATCATTCATTTGTTCCTATGTTAAATACGAGTTCTCGGATTAGCGTGAATGGTCAAGATAATGCAAAACGAATGACTCTGGTACCGACACGTCTAACCCTGGGATATAGCAAACTAAGAAAAGCTCCTTCCTTGAACCATTCATGTATAAACGAATGACTCCGATACCGACACGTCTAACCCGGGGATATAGCAAACTGCGAAAAGCTCCTTCCTTGAACCATTCATGTATAAACGAATGACTCCGGTACCGACACGTCTAACCCGGGGATAATAGCAAACTGCGAAAAGCTCCTTCCTTGAACCATTCATGCTTCACCGGTAATTTTATTTAAAGACACAAGGAGTGGGACTGATGATCCCAAAAGGACAAGTACAAAGTATAGAACTATGCGCACTGTCGTATACTTACTGGTCGCAATATAATGTTGTTGGCTTGAAAACATAATTACGTAGCCCGTACCTATGTCAATAGTTGTTTACCCATTTAAATGTAATTACTAAATGATTGGAAAAAAACATGCACACGACTCGGAAGACTTTATAGATGATCTTGTGGACGGTATATGCACAAGGATGTGTTTTATAAATGTAATGCAGTTTATACACATAACTATAATTAAAACTTATTTGCAGCCAGTGTAACGCGTTCCTTTTAGTTTTATATATTTTTACAATTAGCATATTAACGAGAACAAATATATAACGCAGTACAGAACAAATATACAAACGATATATAAATAAAGTATAAAAAATAAATACTGAAAAGGGTATCCCTTGGAAGGCAACAAACACCATCAAAAGCGAAAATAAGCAAATTCGTTTTTCTTGAGTCTGTTCGTGAGACGAAAAAAAAGTTTTAATTAAACAATAAGAAAAAATGCTCCTATATAAATCACAGCACCCAAACGCAATGGCACCGTAGTATCCACACTTTACCACAAACACAGATCAAATTAACTTTACAACGAAAAGGACAATACACAAAACATAGAGTGGTGAAAGACAGGTTTGCCGACTTGGAATGGTCAGTAGGCAATATGGCCCCACTTATTAGCTTAAAGCGATTTTTAAGTTTACACAACCTCGCTTATTATCCTATCTAACAGCTTTGACAAGACAGTGTAAATAAAAGTACATCACATCAAAAGAAAATGTCTAAACAATGAATGTTACTTCATGAAATTTAGGCTATTATTCTTGCTTTTCAACAAACATTGTTGTTGGAATATACTCTGCTGCGTATTACTATTATTTTGAACAGCGTATAATAAACAGTATGAAGGTTAAATAAAATTCATCAAGTTCGTGAAATTATTACGGGAGCTAAGTTCTGCTAAATTATGTTTGATATATTTTACATGAATGATTTCTTTTGTCTTTTAAATAAACTGTATGTTGTATATATTGTCATATTTATAGGAACTAGTTAAGGTATGTTTTATCAATATTAACATGATTTTATATATTTTTACATTTCACTTAATTTCTTAATTTGCATATTGTTTTATAACTATTTCAAAAGCGCATTTGGTTCCATGTGTTGTTTATATTTACGGTATGCCTCTGAACGTCCATGCATAAAGGGAAAATTTATTATTTAGCCCATTGAGGCACAAGTGTCAACTATTATATAAATCTCTAACATGCTTTGTTTCATATTAGTGTTAGATGCATAAAAATGATCATTTATACAAACATGCTCAGCCGTGAATTGAATTGATTGTTGTGTAACGGCTCATCAACACAGTATTATGGTTATTTAAAGCTGCCCAAGAGAGAGGGGAAGGATACATAGCAATCCGGGAACCTGCCGTACTCCTTAATTATCGAATAGATTCCTATGGTTCTTTAACGTGCTCGGAGGATAGTTCAATTCGGAGGGTAGACGCGGGAACCGCCCGGTTTACGTCCCCGTCCGACGGACGAGGCTAAGGGAAAGTGTCTTGCCCAAGAACACACCAACGGAACTCAGTGGCACCACGGAGGATTGAACCCGGGGCCTCCGGTACAAAATCCGCCTCGCTACCGGACTGCGCCACGCCAGCCCCTCCCTTGTGTCAGCCGTGAACCATTGTTAACAAATACTTTCAGATATTCTTAAAATATGCCACACTTGCACCTATCATAATGCAATTTAAGGAATTGTTTTTTCATTAGTTGATTTTATTTTGAAGGTGCTTTCTACTATACTGTATTTGTTAAATATTAAAGGATATGCATTTTGAATTTTGCATGTGAAAGGACCTCCGAACATATTTGGATGTCTAAGACCGTTTATTTCCTCCATGATATAGGAGAGGCATATATATATAAACAATGATACACACACAATTACATACAACTAATAATTATAGAACAAACAGATATAGAAGAAACAATAAGTAAGGGCGTATATATAAACACTTCCTTACATAAATCAATTACAAACTAATCACAGGTTTTCCTTAACATATATCTATACTTATATTCACATGAGTCAAATAAAACAGCTTGTTATCCGTATGAGTAATATTTTATAGCACGATTGTTCGAGTATATGGCCAGTATAAATCGCATACGAGAAAAATATGCTATAAATATTTTTGTACCAGCCGTCATAGATACCCGTTGTTGAGTGAATGCATATCCTTATTTAACAAAAGCAGTAATAGTAGAAAACACCTTCTAAATGAAATCAACCAAGTGAAAATCAATTACGTAATTGCATATGATATCTGGAAGTGTGGCATATCTTAAGATTATATGTGAAAGTATTTGTTAACAATGGTTCAGGGCTGACATGTTTGTAAAAATGATTAAATTTATGGCGTTTTATCATAATAAGAACACAATGCCATGTTAGAAAATACTTAACCATTAAAAAGTGCAAAAAAAAAATATATTTTGTGTTTATTTCCAAGATCGATTGTTAGTGTTCTGTACATGTTAGAAATTATAAACATTCCTTATAAATCTGGTGACCGACCGAGTTCATGTATTGAAAGAAGTAAAATCGGAATTATGAATCGATCTTGGAGACATTTTAAGTATATTTTTTAGTATAATAATGGTTTGACACTTGTGCATGAAGGTGCTAAATACATCCCCTTTATGCAAAGAGCGCTTAGAGCAGAAAGATAACAAACAATGGAACCAAATGACGCTTTTGAAATAGTAAACAATAAGCAAAATAAGAAGTTAAGTGAATTGTTACAAAAGATAAAAATATCATACTGACGAAATCATATTGATAAAACATACCTCAGATAGTTCCTATAACTACATATAGTTTATTTAAAAGAACTATACAAATCATTCCTGTTTTCTGAAATGTTTGAAAATAATTTTACAAAAATAAAGCTCCATAATGACATACGTATTTACTGAAACTCCGTATACATGTATCAAAAGAAACAAATTACCTAATGTACGTATGGGTGGCAATATTACATTTATTTTTATTAAAAATTCTCGCAGAGAGTTACGAGTTGCAGTATTTTATAACAATAGGTGTGCGCGAGATGTAATATGCCTATCTAATGTTAGAAAGTGTTTATAAAATATCAACAAATATCGGCGGTTAAGTGTAGTTGTTAGCCTCCGGTCTGGAAGAGTAAGTAAACGCCGTACGTTACGCGTGGCTATTACGCGTTACGCCGTGACTAGCTTCGAACGCGGTATTTATCAATGTTTCGACGACTATATGTAATTTGCGATATTTTTATGCATCGATATCTGGCTTAATTTATCGATGTTTAGGATATTCATCGAAAGAAAAATGCTTAAACCGTGAAACAGTCATATTTATTAGTCAGTACCATTTAAGTATACCTTGACAATTAAAATCTAAAGAAAAAAAGCATAAATATGTTAAATTCTTTACTTACCTTCACACGTGGGCCTTGATCCGAGCCAGCTTCTCATGCCACATGTTTAGAATAAGATCACCGTCAATTTTAATATACCCCTGGTCGCACGTATATGTCACCGTCTCAGATTCGAAGTAGCGTTCCCATCTGGGAGAGTACGATCCGTCTATAACTGTTGGAGGTTTGAAGCAATCTGCTTCACCTGAAATACCGGAGTGGTACAAACTATTTACAAAATTGAGGGGATGAGACATCGAAAAGATAATGTTCTCGTTTCTAGTCCATACATAGCAATAGTAACTAATGTCAATACATTTACAAAAAAAAAACCCCTCTACTCTCTCTTCCAATCAAGCATATTATAAGATTAGAGTTAAATACCTTTATCATGTTTTATAACTGACGAAGTCAAGCCATGTTCATCCTAATTGCACAATCGCCTCGAGTTTGTCCCTTGTTTTCGGACACAGTTGAATATAAGGCCTGATCATGTTGATATGTATTCTTAGCAGTTAAGTATTTAATCATTTGAATTGCCACATCGTTGGTTTTATGATAGTATGTCCTTTATCTATTCTCTCTTATGAGCATATGTAGTCCTATTTGTTGATGATGTTGAGGTTGGATAGGGTTAAAACATTGTAATAGTAGGTATACAAGTCGAACAGAAATGCAGCTTTCACAGAACACAGTAAACCCCAAAAATACGCAAAAAGGCAAACAAGAATGGCAATAGTAATATAAAGGCATATGAACGTCGCACA
>JAWPHD010024568.1:0-18819 GCA_037043455.1 Cyrtodaria siliqua | reverse complement strand
GATATGTTCTATGAACATGTTTACCTAATCACAAGGTATGCGTTCACTAGCGTCACTATGGCAACGTCAAGTAACATTGAGCGGGGCAACTCTTAAAGTTACACAAACTCTTCAGTTTTCTTACATTTTAAATAGAGCAACTATACATTTTCTGATGCCAGAATTGCTCGAAAATGCATGTTGACATTTCCCGAACTTTCTACATTACGTCAGGTACGTGAGCGAACTTTTTTGACGTCATTTCCATGCTACAGTTGCGATTGTCAATTTGCATGAAATCGTTCAAATTCAGACATGGAGCAGCTCTACTCTATATGATGGGGTGTTTTGAGCTACATCATGATAATGCACCATCACATACCGCTGCGATTACCCAGGAAACCTTACTGAACTTAATATAGACACTATACAGCACCCTCCTTACTCACCAGATATGGCCTCGTGTGATTTTTACCCGTTCCCGGCCATTAAAGCAGAAATGCGCGGTCAACACTTCGATGACGTTCACGATCTTCCAGTTCTTGTTCATGAAGTTATCCAGAAATTACCAGTAGAGAACTTCGAAAAATGTTTCTCATCATGGGTAAAAAGATGGGAAAAATGTGTGAAATAGAAGAATTTCGAGAAAATTTGAAGATGGTAACTTGTTACGGTATGTAGATTTTCAAAATATTAATGAATAATCAGACGTGCCCCGCTCAACGTTACTTGACGTTGCCATAGTGACGCTAGTAAATGCATACCTTATGACAATGTAAAAATGTTCATAGAAAGTATCCGTGATGAGTTAAGGTACCCTTGTGTTTTTATACAAATGGCCCTACTCAAAAGTTATGGCATTTTTCCTGTTACTTTTCGAACTTCCATCGTATATTAGAAGAGTATTTCGAGAAAATTTGAAGACGGTAACTTGTTACGGTATGTAGATTTTCAAAATATTAACGAATAATCAGACGTGCCCCGCTCAACGTTACTTGACGTTGCCATAGTGATGCTAGTAAACGCATACCTTATGACAATGTAAAAAGTATCCGTGATGAGTTAAGGTACCCTTGTGTTTTTATACAAATGGCCCTACTCAAAAGTTATGGCATTTTTCCTGTTACTTTTCGAACACCCATCGTATATTAGAAATACAAACGGTCATAACTCAGTGTAAAATTATCGAACCAGAACATCATGATAGTATGCGCATGTCCACCCGATATTGATACTTCCTAGCAAATTTCGAGAAATTCTAAGAAAGAGTTACTGAAAAATAGCCCGGACAAGAACTGCGTCTACGGACAGGTGGACAGCTTTTAATACTAAGTATGAAATGCATTAAAAATACATAGGGCCATAACTCAGTGGAAAATTACAGAACTGGAATGTCAGGACAGTATGCACATCTCCACTTGATATTGATACTTCTTTGCAAGTTTCGCTAAATTCTAACAAGGAGTTTTAGAAAAATATATATAATACATATTAGAAAAACAAAGGGCCATAACTCATGTAAAATTATCGAAATGAAACGTCATGACAGTATGCGCATGTCCACTCGATATTGATACCTCCTAGCAAGTTTCTGTTATCGAGTTATTGAGAAATAGTCTGGAGAAGAATTGCGTCTACGAACGGACAAGGTGATTCCAGTATACCCCTCCCACTTTGTGGGCGAAATAAAAAGGTTTGAATTTTAACTCTTTTAGACGGAAAATGGTAAGACTATAATCATGCCCATTTTCATGCAAAACACTATTTGTATATTGTAGATAACGGAAGTTTAGTCTTGAGAGGTTAAGAAACACAAAAACATCATGAAGAACTTCGACATTTTATTTGTTTTAGAGAAAAAGTATAAACATGTATACTATATACATGCATAATAACCATATAACGATTCATTGCAACAAATACATTTGATGAACATTATTTCATAATTTTTACTTCAAGGTTAACATGGTTAAAACTACTATCTCTGTTGTATGCTTGTATAACACTCACTCTGGCGTATGCCATGGTATAACAATCAACTCTGTTGTACACCATGGCATAACAAACATCTCTGTTGTACGCCATGGCATAACAAACAGTTCTGTTGTATGCCATGGTATAACAATCAACTCTGTTGTACGCCATGGCATAACAAACATCTCTGTTGTATACCATGGTATAACAATCATCTCTGTTGTATGCCATGGCATAACAAACATCTCTGTTGTATGCCATGGCATAACAAACAGTTCTGTTGTATGCCATGGTATAACAAACATCTGTTACATGCCATGGTATAACAATCCTCTCTGTTGTATGCCATGGCATAACAAACATCTATTACATGCCATGGTATAACAATCCTCTCTGTTGTATGCCATGGCATAACAATCATCTCAAGGTTAATATAACTCAACTCAACTGAATTGTTTTTTTTTTAAGGTGCACCAACAAATGAAAGGTTATATGGCACCTAACAGGAATGAACGCGTCAGGCTCATCATCCATTTACATCAAGATAAAATATGGAGAATGGGCCTAGAACCTTCTTACCTGCAAATTCTGTAATAGACACTCCATTTATGATGGAGCCATGTTTTGATAAAATGGGGGGTGGGGAGTGGTCCTACCCCTCTGCATGTGAGTTTGTTGTCAGATTGCAGTGGTTGTATTATACTCCGGCAACCAACACGGGGTTAATATAACTCAAGCAAGATATGTGATCCAATTTATAAGTGAATTGTTCATGAAACTTGTTCGGATTGATCAACTTTGATGGAACTGAAACAAGCCAAAAATGTGAACTTGAACTTGTAAAATGCATCAATAGTATGGACTATACATGGCAATGTTAGTTACCACTCACATATTGTAAATAACGTTTAATAAACAGTAGGCAAACAATGTAAAAACATGGTACGTCCACACCAACACGGTGTTTAAATTATGAAAAACAATATGTTATACGGCGTCATGACAGACATAAACTTTTTGGATCCAAGCCTCAACAACATCCAGATAAACATATGAGGCATGGAAACAAAAACTTCACAACCGCTGGAGAAGCTACAACTGTTAAAACTCAATGAGTTTTTGAAACAATCTAAAGCAAACAAATTATAATTAAGACTCAGACATGGTCGGTGATGCACACACGGGAATGGATGAGAACTGAGAGGAAAACAAAAATATAAACACTTCTCACTTACAGTAGACTATTTATTAACACTTCTCACTTACAGTAGACTATTTATTAACACTTCTCACTTACAGTAGACTATTTATTAACACTTCTCACTTACTTAACACTTCTCACTTACAGTAGACTATTTATTAACACTTCTCACTTACAGTAGACTATTTATTAACACACCTTTCAGTGCATTTTAAAAATCACATTTTATTTTGATATGTTGACAATTTGCATGAAATCATGAAACCTGTGACAGTATCCCTTTCTAATACCCTCAAAGTATCTGAAGTTGCAACAAGAAATGTCAGAAATGTTGAAGAATGCCCCCGTACGTGATAAGCATTTACACAAAAGCAATTCTACTAACTGGTTTAGTCCAGATATACCCACGGCTCTTCAAGAACGGGGTGTAAAAAATATTTAAAGGAGAGATCACAAATGCACTGATATTTTACTTGTCCTGGGTAAGTTCTTTGCATGTCGAGTGCACTAAAAAGGCAAGGCTTGCAAACACTGTTGAAACTCGATGGCCTTTTTAAAAAGGGAGTACATCAGACTTCTTGTTGGGGTCTAAGGGTCTGACAATGACAAATATTCACATTTTCTATTCTAAAGTGTCAAACGATGAATGAGCCAAACATTACTCCTGATTTACAATTGAATTATTCTATTGGGTTTTAAGGCGCACCAAAACATGAAAGGTTATGCGAAGCCTAACAGGAATGAACGTGCCAGGCTCATCCTCCATTTACATCAAGATAACATATGGAGAATGGGCCTAGAACCTTCTTACCTGCAGAACTGCAGAGTTGCTGCAAATTTTATAGTAGACAACTCCTTACTTACAAGGAAATCTAAACAGTAATGTGTCTATCCTAGGTTATCCACCAGGATAAATACTAGCATGTTGCATCTGATTTCATCCAAACCTAAGGTGAATTGATTACCTGCACAACACAGTGCCAACACCATATTTTAACTGATGACATTTTTATCATGAATGTTTATATTTTTAAAATTTTAAGTTTTTCTATCAAAAAGCCTTCAAAAACTAAAACCTATTTTACTTGTGTACAGTACTGGTTCTACCCAGGAAAAAGTGGGTAGTCTGCCTCCACCACAAAAAATCGACCGTCATATATAACCTTACGTGTTGAAAATGACGTAAAACAACTAACAAACAAACAAAACTTGTAAAGCACATCTGGCTCAAAATGCATCAAGACTTGGTAGGTACAGTCTCTGCAGTGTTAATACAACTGTATTTGTTGGCCTGCAAGCCACAATCGCAATGTTGTTGAATGTATTTAAAAAGATAAAATTACTATGCTCCCTGATATCCAGTCATTTCATGATTTCAGTTTATTAAATGGTATGTTGCTTTTTAATTCAAATTCATGAACACCATTCTAACTGTCTTTTGATTAAACATATTATATTAAAAGTGCTAAATCAACGTTATTTTTTCGAGCGATTCACTCTGATAATGTTGTAATTCATATATTTGAGATTTGGTGTGCTTTACTGATAATATTTTATGGAATGAAAATAAAAAGAACATTGCATAAAGACAGAATATTGCAACAAAATTAGACAGAAACAATATCACCCAGCAAATATGGCAAAGTAACTCTGTGTATTATTCATCCTAAACTACTGTAAGCAATGTTTAAAGCGGGTACATCAGGCTTTTCGTGAATAGAATTGGGTTTTGCACACCAACACAAAAAAGTTATATGGTGCCAACAGGAATGAACATTCCAGACTCACTCTCCAATTATCTTAACATACTGAATGAGCCTAAAATAAATGACCCCTTATTTATAAGGAAATTCATACTGCGCAGTGCTATGTACTACCGTACAACAAAAATACTCAGATCTACATCATGTTTTGATTGATAGAACATTTTTAATCATGAATGAGAATATTATTTTTTTTTAACAATTTTTATATTCTTCTAGAAATATTTTTGAAGTACCCCCTTTAAAGTGATTATACCTACATGATTGCATAATATATTTGTACAGATACGCTACTGTGGAACTATCAAGATACTAGGTAAGTTCAATAAAACTACTAATTTAAAAAAAAAAGGAAATTTCTGATAAGAAGGTATTTTGGAAAGTTTATAATTTATTAATTAGAAAACTTAAAATTCCGTTTTTTTTTATTTCATGACATTTCAAACACTCAGATTCGAATTAGAACTTAACATTGAAAAAATAAAGAGTTTAATTAATAACCAGTGTTTTTGAGATACGGGAAATATCTCCCTCGGTAGAGAAATGGCCCCGATATAAGAACGAGTGCGGAGCACGAGTTCTTATATCGGGCCATTTCTCTACCGAGGGAGATATTTTTCAGTATCTCAAAAACACTGGTTATTAAACTATATATTACATAATTTAAAATGATATTTTATTAATATTTCTAATGATTCACGCCTTTTTACACCAGTTTGCACGAGAACGCCAAGACGACGTTACGTCATCCAAGACGACGTTACGTCATACAAACAAAACAAGTGGAACCGGAACTTTTCGTTAATTTCCGTAATCGTTATTTCCTAGTGGCGGAATCTGACGAAGACGTCCTTAAAATGTCATGTCATTTGGCATTCCCGCCATTGACGGAAAAGGCCGAGCAATGTTCCGTACTGGGAAATATCTCCCACTGGGAGATATCTCCCAGTAGAGCAAACGAGTAGATTTTGCTTTTCTATTCCAAATATTTCCTATACAAATCACAGACAAATATGTAATATGTCAAGGTACTACATTCAACACTAAAGAGATGCTGCAAGATTGCAGTGTCATTTTAAACATTTGGCCCTGAATCGCTCACCTGATAACCTTGTGCGTTGCGACACTTGCAATAGTAAGACAAGTGGGAGAGATAACAAGGTGTGATAAGTACAGAGATTTTCACAATGTACTATGAATTGAATTGAATTGGGGTTTTAAGGCGCACCAACACATGAAAAGGTTATATGGCGCCTAAAAGGCATGAACATGCCAGGCTCATCTTCCATGTACATCGAGATAAAATATGGAAAATGGGCCTAGAACCTTCTCACCCTGAACTGCAGAGTTGCTGCAAATTCTATCGTAGAAACTCCATTTACGCTGGAGCCACGTTATTGTTTTTCTGCCACTGCTCTTTTGATGCGAGCGAGATAGCACCTGAAACAATGCAGAGATCATGATGAAGACCTTTAATGAACATGAACAAAAAATGATAAAAAGAACATGAATTTGGGGGGATTCTACCCCTCTGCCTATCCCTCCAAAGGGATCTGCAGTGGCCCTATTCTTTGCCCCCTGACCCGACGGGGCCCCCGAGAACCACACGGGGGCAATGTACTATGAAGAACAGGGCTAAATTTAACCCCAAGGTCATCATTCAGAATTTGAGAGGACTATAAGCTTATGCTACATGCTATACGAGAGCCCTATTGTATGTCTTTAAGCTTTATTTCCCCTATATGCCTTATTGAAGTCCATGTACAACATGAATCCACTAGGGCTGGGCCGACCCCAGGTTCACCATTTAACAAAAAATTGGTAGAGGATTTACTGACATGACTGATCCATGTATTTTGCTTTTAGAGAAAACCAGCTAGGGAGGGGAGGGGATTTGAGCAAACTTCCAAAGTTAAGGCCGAATGATGGACAAAGAGTGATTGCCATAGCTAAAGCTTTAGCCTTCAGCTCACGTAGCTAAAAAGAGGGACTCCTCACAATACATAAACAACAATCACCATCATAATGCCATCTTCTACGGTAATGCTATAATTTCTACTGATACACATTCTAGATGTGTTTGTTTACACTTGTAACAGTATACATCTAGATCTGTTTGCCTAAACAAACATATACAACAGAGAATTTATCACACTTCGGTTTTGCAGTAACGGTACTAGAATTCTTCATTTGCATACAGCAGTCGGTATTAACAAAATAAGAACATACAATGGCAAGGTTAGTCTGCGTGAGTAACAACAAAATGTTCAGCAAAAAGTTAGTCCTACTATATACAAGAGGTTTTATTTATAAATATATACAATTTATCAATAACAATATAAACATAAACATGATAAAAGTTAATTTTAATAACAAATTAAAAACAAAAAACATTTCATTCTGACAATTTTAAAAATATACAATAGTTAAATTTCTCATACATAATTGATATCTGCATGCTAAATGATATATTATGAAACAATTGAACCCCACCCACCATAACACACTCTTCTACACAGGGATACAATCTGAAGTGACTCCTTCTGGACTGTCCCTTTTCGAAGCATGCAGGTCCTTCAATATGGACATTAACAGAAACCTTTGCAAAGGAGAACCTTTTTTTCTTTTTCTTTCGGACATCGTTTGTTATTTATTACAGTCTATTTCAAGGTGAGTGTGGCTCAATCTTTTGAAATAATTTCAGCTGATGCTCAATCAAGTATATAATAAGTAACTTGTACATTTCTTACATAATTTGATTCACCACATGGTGCACGAGATCCAATGCACGGCTATTATACTGAGAGGTATGATCACAATTTCTTCCTTTTGCATACGTTTAAGGTTGCCATATAAGTATAGTTGTGAATTTACAAAGACTATTGTAATTCACAGTAGTTCCAAGTAACATATTTTCTTATACAACAAAAATAAAACCACCGTGAATAAACCCCTCAATACGGTATCTGATGGTAGTAAAAACAAATGCCTGCTGCACACCATGTGTTAAAGGCTCAATAAGACATTGAAGCTCGTTTAAAATCTACCTTATGTAGCATATTAGTAAACACTATCATTGCCACCAACCACCCCTTATTTCACTCGATTCTTCATGTAATCATTTAAAAATCTACATGCCAACTAGCGTCCTCTTTGGATAATTGGAGTGTTATGCCACAAGTTCGCTAAACTGGTTTTAAAGTACAACACAAAAAGGTAATAATTATGGTGGGAATAACATTTCAGGCCATCATTCAACATTTAAATAGGCAAAATGGGCCTAAAACCTATAGAAACGAAGATTTACTGCAAATTGTGATTTAAATCGTCCACTTATGCTGGCACCAGCCATCAATTTTGATGTTTACTTTCCATTAATGCTGGAGTTAGCTATCAATTTTTGATGTTAACCTTTCATTGATGCTGGCACCAGCTATCAATTCTGATGTTAACCTTCCACTGATGCTGAAGCCAGCTATAATTTTGACCTTCCATTGATGCTGAAGCCAGATATCAATTTTGATGTTAACCTTCTATTGATGCTGGAGCCAGCTATCAATTTTGATTACCTTCCATTGATTCTGGAGCCAGCTATCAATTCTGGTAACCTTCCATTGATGCTGCTGCCAGATATCAATTCTGATGACATTTCATTGATGCTGGAGCCAACTATCAATTCGATAACCTTCCATTGATGCTGGAGCTAGCTATCAATTCTGATAACCTTTCATTGATGCCGGAGCCGGACTCAATTCTGATAAACTTCCATTGATGCTGGAGCCAGCTATCAATTCTGATAACCTTCCATTGATGCTGGAGCCAGCTATCAATTCTGATAACCTTCCATTGATGCTGGAGCCAGCTATCAATTCTGATAACCTATTATTGATGCTGGAGCCAGCTATCAATTCTGATAACCTTTCATTGATGCTGGAGCCAGCTATCAATTCTGATAACCTTCCATTGCTGCTTGAGCCAGCTATCAATTCTGATGTTAACCTTCCATTGATGTTGGAGCCATGTTGATTCTTTTTCTGTCCCTACTCACTTGCCTTTCCATAACCACATGGGTGTCATATCACAAGTTTGAATTAGCATGACCAAAAAATTAAAAATGGACACAACCATTTTGGTGAATTCTATCCTATGCTGGGACAGGCAGTGACCCTATTCTTAAATGGGAGGGAACAACATGGGCAGAATGTTCAGTAACATATCTGTTGTTTTATTGTTCATCATTACTGAGCCTTTAACAACTGGTCATGATTATTGAGCCTCTAACCCAGTCTTAACAACCGGTCATATAATTGAGCCTTTAACCCAAATCTTAACAACTAGTCATCATTATTGAGCCTTCAACCCAATCTTAACAACCTGTATAACTATTCATAGAAGATAAATGAAAACAAATGAATTGTTTTAACAGAATACATCAAACAAAACTAAAAGCAACTCACATACATGATCAAATTTTTCTTGCATACAAAAGAAAAGTAAAACAAACATGAAGTTATTCTGCTGAAAGTGGCAATCCATTGTTTTAAAATTTCAGTAATTCATAACACATGATCACAATGTGAGATACATGTACATGCATATTGTATGGAAATTAATCCATCTTTAAACTGATGTTTCAGGAAGATTATTTTATCTTGTGAAAATCATGATGTCAACTTTTGTCAAGTGCTACATTTATAAACCGGTTTGTGGAGTTCTGTCATTGATACAGAGAGTTCATGGGAACCTGAAAAGGTAGTGCAGATTCATAAACTTACATGGAGTATACAAACATATGTGATACGGTTTACTAGGAAATAGTTTGTTGACTTACAGAAATGTACTGTAGTTCATAAACATATACAGTACTTCCCCTAATAGTAGCGTACCCACCTTTCTGTAGAAATAAAACAGATATTTTTGCATTTTGCATAGAGCCCGGTTGCAACTATTAAGGGAAATATGGTACAAAATAATAAATAATTCAGTTTTCTTATGTAAAAGTTGTGTCTTATTGAAAGAAACTTTATCAAATTCAAACAATGGCTAGATTGTAAAAGAAATGTTCGGAGATGAAGCTGTTACAAGCAATTGTATATCTTTACCTTTTACCAGTTATGAATGTACAGTAAAAACATGGCGTAAATATTCATCAACAGAGAGTTAGGTATGAGATACGCATGTACGCGAATGTCATTTTTCTATTGTAAAGTGAATAATTGTCAGGATAAACACAACGGACATTATTTGTACATACTAAGAGTTAGGCTAGATTGTGTTTTGTATTTTCTTGTGTACATACTAAGAGTTAAGAAACAATTGAACAAAAAGCTGACAAAGGAACAAAGAGAAATGTTGATATTTCAGAAGCATTTATTTGCTTAAATCATCAATTTCCTGACATTTGGAACAAGCAGGTCTCCCGTCAACTACATTTCCCCCAAAATTAGCTTCCCCTGTAGGCGACTTTGCTGGCAGTGAGGTTTTACCGTAGTGCTAAGGGTGATTAAAATGTGTGTGTCATTGAAGGTGTACAGTTGAGCATGTTAATACTGCAGGAAACACAATATCCCCGTCTATTTCAACTACACATTTAAATGCACCCATTCAAGTTGTTATTCATGCTTAATAATATTATATGTATGTTAAAAATTACATGATATTTACAGCATAGAAATAGAAGGTCAACAATTATAGTGTACACGGTCTTATCAAATTAGTTTTACTTTTCCTCTATAAATTCATGTATATTTATAAATAATTTACAAAAGATTTTTTTGTTTGTTTTTACTGTCACTAATCACCGTTATCATATCTCTTCTTATTCCTTGTAAAATCAGGACAACATCATCTATACATGCATACACATATATATTTATTGTTCATCCAGAAATGGCAAGCGCTGCGTTTAAATTGGTCCATGAAATAAAGTTGTTGTTCATCAATACTCCATAAATATGTATCACTGTTATAATGATCTAGACATTGTAAAAGAAATGATCGGAGATGAAGCTGTTACAAGCAATTGTATATCTTCTAACTTTTACCAATCATGAATGTACAGTAAAAACATGGCATTAATATCCTATTAACAGAGAATGTGGGGTGGGGGTGTGGGGGGGGGGGGGGGGGGGGGGGGTGCAACATAGCTATGAATGTCATTTTTCTATTGTAAAGTGAATAATTGTCAGGATAAACACAACGGACATTTTTTGTAAAATATTTTCTCGATACAACAATCTCCATTGTTTATAATTGAATCACCCACTCAGCTTCCAATCAGCTTATTGGTAGCAGAAATAATTTTGCACCAAGGTTTGGCACAGATGTCTTTCCTTTAAGTTTTCAGATTCAATATACATCAGACAATTATATGTTTCGACTTTTCAATCTTTTGACCTCGAAACCTGGCAACTACTATGTTTCAACTTTTCGTGGTGAAAGAACGAAATAATGAAACTGGCGGAAAAGAGCCGTCCTGATCCTGATACCAAATGAAGTAACAAATCCCTATGTGACAGACATGCTTGTGACATAAAGCAGCATTCGGGTTAAAACAGCATTTCGTTTCCAAATAAATGTTCAGTATATTAGTTCTTATACCCCATTATGTTTGCAGATGGAAGACATAGTTTAGTACAGGCATTAGTATCCATCTTAAAACTGCTAATTGGTTATTATTATTATTATGTATCACCAAAATAAGTCTTCTTTACTGGTCAATATATACAAATTACTGGTCATGAACTATGTTCAACATACTTCCTTTTACCTGGGTCTAGGTTTATTTTTTGTTTTCTTTCCAAATATTAGGAAATAACTAGCATGAAAGCAACATGGCAGAACGTGCAACAGTAAAGACATGAAACAGTTAATATTTCTAACAAGCCTTCATCAACTATAGACCACAATAAAAAAACAGTTTGTTTACAAACGATAGAGCTAAACAAATGGAGTAAACAAATCATTTATATGGTGATGATTTTATGTCAGTTATATTTTTACTTTTCTGTATAATTTTTTTGATGCTCCAAGATCTAAGTTTGTAATACAATGCAGTCTTTATCCGGAATTGGTCCGATTTGGGTATTTTGTGTAGGCGCAAACATGGTAGGCAAAGTTTCCTATTCAAAACAAATGTTGCGGACCACTAATTTACGCTGTCCACGTGATGTGTGCCCATTAGCAGTACAAGTTTTTGTACCTACATCATGTGACCGGTAAAATCCCCTAGAGGCCTATTCCGGAGTATGTTACAGACTTCAATGCAGATTTAATAATCAAAATGGATCAAATATTCCACTATGTACCGTTGTCTACTCAACTATTGCGTGCAAACAAACATGAGGGCGATTGTGGCTGGCCTATAGTTACTTACATCAGTTGGTCATCAAAAACTTGACCTGAAAACATTATCAAAGCATTGTATAAAACATATGACAACATGCAACATGCATACACAAACAATAAATTGTTCGTTTATCAAAACTGAAGATTATTTGTTCCTCAAAAACATTTGATTGCCCCAGTGAAAATGTACACTGAAATAACAGTGAAATTTCACTGAAAGAATTGGGCAAAATAACAGTGAATTTCAGTTGTTGTTTTTTGTGAATTTCAGTGACATTTCAATGAAAGAATTAGACAATACAACAGTTCAAGAACAATTGACAAATGTATAACCTTCAGTCTACATCACTTAGAAGACCTGCATGATCATACTTGGTGAAATGTTGCATAAGATACTGAATCAAATAATATCTGCAGTGCTGAAAACCATTTTTCTATCAACAACAAAAAAAAAGGGTCAAATCCGCAAAAACATATGACAAAAAGGGTTTTGATTTTAAAATACTGTTTCCACTGTGTACATTTAGAAATTTCCTCTTTCAAATACAGCTATTACATGTATAAGATGCTTTGATACAATAAGTAATGTAAGTATAGTCACAAATCATTAAATGGTGCAAGGAAAATCTACAATTGGTGCCATTTTCCTGCCAAAAATTCAAGTGATTGCATTTTATTTGCACTTTGGTTAGAATCACACTCAGGTGTCATAGTAAAATAATTTATTGTCTTTCAAAAACTCCTAAACCAATCAATTTATCTTCATATAAAACTTGCTACACTATTGATGGTAGCAGTCCTGTGGTGTCTTTTGATATAATACAATTTGTCAATTACATTTGAAAAATCTTTTAAAATTGACTTTTTTTTTCCAGGCTTTAATTATCTATATCATTTCCCCTGGGATCCCAGCTGCATTTTCAGTAGGGTGAGTTATATGATGTACTATGTGCGCATATATCTATCTGTCTGTCTGCCTGTCTAAATGAATAAATGTGTAGAGAGAGATATATGTCACTGAAATTTCAATCAATTAATTTTTTAAATGAAATTCAGTGAAATTTTAGTGAAATTTCACTGTAAAATTTCACTGAAATTTCACTGTAAAATTTCACTGAAATTTAACAGACATCTGGTGTTTGTACTGAGATTTGTCAATATTTTTAGACTGATTTCGCTAAAATTTCACTCAATTTTGGTGAAATTTCACTGAATTTCACTGCCTTTTTCACCGGGGCATGATATTTTCATAATATTCATAAAAATGTAAACACATTTAACTTGCAAACTTGCAAAAACTAAAAGTTTTTATCTGCCGTTTTTACATAAACACATTTGACTCCATTATGTGTGAAGTGCCATCGACAGAGACTTCAAGTATCCTGTGGCATAATGCTTGTGTTTCTTACATATGTGTACACTATCATGCCACATTTCATATGTATAGACACATTTTTCACACGATACAGATTTTTAAGCATGTTCTTTTTTCTTTCATTTCCAGCCAGAACAGGACAACACAAGCTTGAAAGTAATCTATCATTTTCACTTATTTTATGTGAGTGTAGACTTTCTATAATAAAACCAAAATTGCAAGAATGGTTTAATATTCGTAATGCCAGTGAGCCCCACCTTTTTCACTCAAGTAGAACATATCTTTTGGTGGTTAAAAGGTCAGATTTCAAATATCACATCCTCTGCATTAGTCTGGCTCAGAACAGTCACATAATTTTTGTAAACACATTCTAATTTAAAAATGTGATCCATCACTATCACATGACAAACAAATAACAGGTCACACGAAAAAAATAGAACTAGTTTCAGTGGTCTGTCCTTCTCATAAATTTAGGTATAAATTTAAGCTTCTTTTTGTGCTTTTTCCTTCCCTCACTATCGCATGACTCTGTTCCTGACAAACTATCGTCATCCTGACTGGAACTTGCACCGACGCCACCTACAGTTGCAACTTGTTTTGGTAAAACACGCTTTTGAAAGCTATTCTCAGTACTTCGTTGGGTTTTGTTTAATTCTGTTATAGACAAGATCGATGGTTTTGAAACATCCGGTTTTGAAACATCTGGTTTAGGAATTCGGGAAACATCTGGTATTGGAATTCGGGTACCATTTTGATGTGTGGAAACACCGGACGAAGACCGTGATCTTGGGAAGGCATCTTCCCTTAGGGGAGATAATTCCGAGGGGAATACAATATCAGAGCCGGGTGAATCCGGGGACGATGCAGGGCTGAAAAAAAAGTCAACTCTTCCTGTGTTTATGTTGAAATTGTGCATTTCACTACATAAATGACTACCACTACTAGTATCTAAATATGATGGCTGTTCTGGGCGCTTGTTTCTGCCAAAGGCTTTTTTCTCTCTGTCACAATTTAAATACGAAATAAATAATATATAATTCTAATACACCCGCACTATATGGCCTAGTTTAAAATATCTCTTTATATTCAACGATATATCACTGTAACGTTTGCAATGTTAGGAGAATAAGCAAGGCAATGCGAAATAGATCACTAACGTTTGCAACATTAGGAGAGTAAGCAAAGCAATGTGAAAGATTCAGATGTGTGCGTTATTTTCACATTTTAGGGGTATTAGAATAGAAATAAAACATCGTTTACGGTGAATTATCTTGTAATGTATCACGGTTTGTCGTTCAATTGTAAACAATAATTTCACTTGTCCTTCGGGCTCGTGAAATTATTGTTTACAATTGAACTCCAAACCGTGATATATTACACGATAATTCACCGTAAATGATGTTCTATTTCTTAAGTAAAACAGATATTTTTAGTGGTAAAATCTGAAAAGTCACGTCACACAAAAAAGTTCTTTTTTTGTTAGAGCACCTTTTAATGCATTTTTTTCCCCCCCGAATTTCTATCTAAAATCGTTTTTAATGTGTTGGGTAATCCTAAAATCGTTTTTAATGTGTTGGGTAATCCTAAAATCGGTTTTAATGTGTTGGGTAATCCTAAAGGTTTTATAGCAAAATATTAAATCCAACTAAGTTATTTGAGATTTTCTAATTCTAGAGGTATTTTGGCTGTAAACCTATTTTCAAAACTAATGTATTTTTATTTACCATTAAAAACTTCAGTTCCAATGATATATAATTTATGTAAGTACCGGGTATTGTCAAAATTGTTCATATGAATGTGGAAAACCATTGGTGCCCTAAACAATAAAATACAAAGTATCCATTATGTTCTCCAATTCTTAAAACAACTTCTAAGTTTGAATGTGGGGCAGCCATCACTTGGACAGAACAAACATTGCTGCCTTCTAAGTGAAACAAGTGTACATGAATGACAGATTCTGAAAATATAAACATTTTAATTCCGTCGGATGTCAAAGTTGACTTGTCGCATTAAACACTGAACTATTCTTTACCTATGGCTACCTCAGTGAAAGTTTCTTTACCGATGGCTACATCAGTGATTACTTTCTTACCTGTGGCTATCTCAGTGACAGTTTCTTTACCTATGGCTATCCCAAGGACAGTTTCCTTACCTATGGCTACCTCAGTGATAGTAACCCCACCTACCTCAGCAATGACCATTAGCTATGGCTACCTCAATGACAGTTTCTTCAACTATGGCTATACCAATGACAGTTTCCTTACCTATGGCTATGTCAGTTATTGTTTCCTTACCTATGGCTACCCCAGTGACAGTTTCTTTACCTATGGCTATCCCAAGGACAGTTTCCTTACCTATGGCTACCTCAGTGATATTAACCCTACCTATACCTACCGAAGTAATGACTACCTTACCTATGGCTACCTCAGTGACAGTTTCCTTACATATGGCTACCTCAGTAATATTAACCCTACCTATACCTACCTCTGTAATGACTACCTTACCTATGGCTACCTCAGTAATATTAACCCTACCTATACCTACCGAAGTAATGACTACCTTACCTATGGCTACCTCAGTGACAGTTTCCTTACATATGGCTACCTCAGTAATATTAACCCTACCTATACCTACCTCTGTAATGACTACCTTACCAATGGTTACCTCAGTGACAGTTTCTTTACCCATGGCTATCCCAAGGACAGTTTCCTTACATATGGCTACCTCAGTGATATTAACCCTACCTATACCTACCGAAGTAATGACTATCTTACCAATGGTTACCTCAGTGACAGTTTCCTTACATATGGCTACCTCAGTAATATTAACCCTACCTATACCTACCTCTGTAATGACTACCTTACCTATGGCTACCTCAGTGATATTAACCCTACCTATACCTACCTCTGTAATGACTACCTTACCTATGGCTACCTCAGTGATATTAACCCTACCTATACCTACCGAAGTAATGACTACCTTACCTATGGCTACCTCAGTGACAGTTTCTTTACCCATGGCTATCCCAAGGACAGTTTCCTTAGCTATGGCTACCTCAGTGATAGTAACCCCACCTATACCTACCTCAGCAATGACTACTTTACCTATTGCCACCTGAGTGATAGTAACTTCTATGGCTACCTCAGCAATGACTACCTTACCTATGGCTACCTCAGTCATCGTTTACTTACCTTTGGCTACCTAAGTGAGTTTTCTTTCCAATGGCTACTTCAGTGATTGTTTCCTTGCCTATGGCTACCTCAGTGGTTGTTTCCTAACCTATGGCTGCCTCAGTGAGTTTCTTTCCCAATGGCTATCTCATTAATTGTTTCCTTCCCAATGGCTACCTTAGTGATTGTTTCCTCACCTATGGCTAACTCAGTGATGTTTCTTTGTCTTTGGCTACCTCAGTCTTTGTTTCCTTACCAATGGCTCCCTCAGTGATTATTTCCTTACCTATGGCTACCTCAGTGAGTTTCCTTCCCAATGACTACCTCAGTGAATTTCCTTCCCAATGGCTATCTCAGTGATTGTTTCCTTCCCAATGGCTACCTCAGTGATTGTGTCCTTCCCTATGGCTACCTCTGTGATTGTTTCCTTACCTATGGCTACCTCAGTGATTGTTTCCTCACCTATGACTAACTCAGTGATTGTTTTCTTACCTTTGGCTACCTCAGTGATTGTTTCCTTGTCTATGGCTACCTCAGTGGTTAGTTGTTTCCTTACCAATGGTTACCTCAGTGTTTGTTTTCTTACCTATGACTACCTCAGTGAGTTTCCTTACCAATGGCTACCTCAGTTATTGCTCCATTCCTTACCTATGGCTACCTCAGTGAGTTTCCTTCCCAATGGCTACCTCAGTTATTGCTTCCTTCCTTACCTATGACTATCTCAGTGAGTTTCCTTTCCAATGGCTACCTCAGTTATTGCTTCCTTCCTTACCTATGACTACCTCAGTGGGTTTCCTTACCAATGGCTACCTCAGTTATTGCTTCCTTCCTTACCTATGGCTACCTCAGTGGGTTTCCTTACCAATGGCTACCTCAGTTATAGCTTCCTTCCTTACCTATGACTACCACAGTGAGTTTCCCTACCAATAGCTACCTCAGTTATTGCTTCCTTCCTTACCTATGAATACCTCAATGAGTTTCCTTACTGATGGCTACCTATTGAGGGTTTCCTTACCTATGGCTACCTCAGTGAGTTTCCTTACTGATGACTACCTCAGTTATAGCTTCCTTCCTTACCTATGACTACCTCCGTGAGTTTCCTTACCAATAGCTACCTCAGTTATTGCTTCCTTCCTTACCTATGAATACCTCAATGAGTTTCCTTACTGATGGCTTCCTATTGAGGGTTTCCTTATCTATGGCTACCTCAGTGAGTTTCCTTGCCAATGGCTACCTCAGTTATTGCTTCCTTCATTACCTATGGCTACCTCAGTGAGTTTCCTTGCCAATAGCTACCTCAGTTATTGCTTCCTTCCTTACCTATGAATAGCTCAATGAGTTTCCTTACTGATGGCTACCTATTGAGGGTTTCCTTATCTATGGCTACTATATTGTAGTGATGATTACTTACCTCTGGCTACCCAACTGGAATGATACGGGAGTGGAATGGTTTTCCATTTGAGCTGGTGGTTGATGACTTCTGTATGCTTTCAGAGAGTCACGTTTCCCCATCTGGGGATTGATGATCTGGGAGGAGGATCGCGCCAGGGAGCTGTTACTTCCCATCACCTGTCGTCGCTTTAGGTCACTAAGGTTGCTTCCTAACCCTGTGGAAAATAGGATGTATTACATTTTGTATATGTTATGAAGTCAAGGATATGTATTTTATTAGTGAATTTAAACTTCTTCTAAAAGCCAAGTTAAGTTGCATTGTCAGTATATCTTGTTTACAACATACATTTTAGCTTTGGTATTAAGTGAAAATCTAATGACTTTCACCTGTTCTTTCAGCTAGAAAATGCCAGGCATTCAATGACTCGTTCCTGAAAATGGTTATTTAAAACAAATAAACTCTCTTTGCTACAAGTTTAGTAAATAAAATATGAATATAAATTAAACGTGTAATAAGACTTTCCTTGAAATCTTAGACAAATTATGTAGATTTCCTATAACTTTCAACACACATAAGTAACTTTTTTTTCTTTCCAATTTCAATTGTAACAAGTTGAT
>JAWPHD010024567.1:0-18823 GCA_037043455.1 Cyrtodaria siliqua | reverse complement strand
TTGGCAGTTTTTATAGTGAATTTCTTAGATGATAGACAGTTGTGTGTCCGAATGGGTTCAACCCTCTCTGACATTCATGAACAAAAGATGGGTGTGCCACAGGGCAGCATAATGTCTGTCAACTTTTTAATATAAAAATTAACAATACAGATAAATGAATCAATCCTGGTGTCGATTGTTCTGTATATGTTGACGACTGTGTTAAAGGTTATCGTGCAAAAAACATAAACACTAGTGAGAGACAACTTCAGCAATGTCTCAATAAACTGTCTTAAATTCGCCTGGTCTGATAAAAATGGTCTTATTTTTTCTAAATCTAAAACTAATTGTATGCACTTCTGTCAACTACGTTAACATCACGAAGACCTTCATCTAACACTGGACGGGTCACCAATACCAGTAGTGGATGAGACAAAATGCCTAGGTCTTATTTTTGACCGTAAATTAACGTTGATACCACACCTTAAATACGTGAAGGCCGTATGCCTTAAAGCCCTTAATTTACTTAAAGTTGTTGCAAACACTTATTTGGGAGCAGATCGAAAAGTCCTCTTGTGACTTTATAAATCGCTTAGTCATTTCCCCAAAAAAATCCAGATCATCTCCTTTTGTTCTGTCATATAATATACTGAATAAAGAGAAACTTTCGATTTTCCTACATACACATTTCCATGTGTAAAGTCGGTGAACAATGAACTATACTCAGCCTTGAACCCAGGTGTCCGAAATCATTGATTTTAGTCGCCGTGTAAGTAGAGAAAAATAGGAGCAGCGTGAATATCTATGTTCACTTGCAAGCACGGACCAGTCAATTCCGTGTGTTTTCAAAACGATATTTTATCCTATCGTACATGTACAGCTGTTAGAGTCAATACAAAGGAAACATTTTGAAATGTGAAATACATTTTATTTCAATTTCTCATTAATTGAAATGCCGAGAATACCGAAAAAAATAAGAGAATGAACAAGTGGTATGCTTTATGCTAGTATTTCAACAGAAGAAGTTGCAAGAGCTGTTGGGAGCTCTAACGTGCTGTTAGGTATCTGATGACACGTTTTCAGCAAACAGGAAGTACCGACGACCTACCAAGTAGTGGACGTTCACGTGTCACAACACGCGCCCAAGATCGCTATATCACCAATACTCACATGCGGGATCGGTTTAAGACAGAGATTTCTTCCGAAGCTACCACCACTGGTACACATAACAACCGAATAAGCGACCAAACTGTGCGAAATCGCCTGCGGGAACAAGGTCTCCCTCGACGTCGGCCTTACGTTGGATGCGTCCTCACTCAACGTCCTCGTCGCAATCAACTCCAACGGTCGCAAGCACACTCTCGTTGGTTGCACCAGACAACAATGGAATTCCACGACATGATCCGTCCCTGGGGATGTACTTTTCTCAGATGAGTCAACGTTTTCACTTTCCCAAAGTGACGGTCGGGTTCGAATATACCGCGGGGGTTCGGCTATTATTTGGCCAGGTATTGCCCATGGTTACAGCTTACCACTTATCGTGATTAACGGTAATTTAAATGCACAACGCTACCGTGATGATACATGTTTTCTCGACAGACATGTTGTTCCACTCTTTCAAAATAACGTCAATATCACAACGTTCCAGCAGGATAACGCCACCGGCCATACAGCTCTGGACACAATACCTTTTTGCAGGACCAATAACATTAATTTCAAAGACAACTGACCCTCTAAAAGCCCAAATATGAATCCCATTGAACATGTATGGGATAATCTGGATAGACGTGTTAGACGTGTTAGACGTCGCCCAAATCCGCCGCCAACGTAAATGAACGTCAACAAGCATCGACAGAGGAGTGGAACAACATTCCACAGGCAGACATTACCTCTCTGATCAATTCCATGCGCAGACGATATAACACATTCATCTATTCGCGGGGTGGTCATACCCGGTTTTTAGGTGTGATTTTGGTTACTGCCCCCTATCACAGTTGAACCATAATCTCTTTCTAGTTTGGTTAAATTGTGGTCAGCTCTTTCTCTTTTAATGAAAGGGGCATAGAAGGATTTTACTATTAGCATACAATATATTCCTAGATTGTATGTAATTTTCGAAATATCCGCAGTCAAACATATCGGAAGTTCCTTTTTTTGGTCAGTATACTTGTGTGTCTGTGCTTTATATCAGCTTTTATCACAGCCATGCTGCTATTGATTTAAGAAATGCATAAAAACAGCACACTTTTGAAGTTTCACCTCATTATATACTTGGCACAAAATTCATAGAAAATACGATAAAAGGCGACGATAGACCCTCAGAGATCACCAGAGATAGAAGCATCAATCAATCTGAATAGGATTTCGACATAATTGTCTATTTGTGCTATAAATACGCTTCAAAGTGATAAATAAAACTGTAGGTTTTCAAGGGTTGTGTATTAGAATTATAATAAAACGAAATGCTTTCTAATGAAGTGTTTATCATATTTTATACGAAACAATAAATCACCTACATACTCGAAGATCTAGTTCCTTTAGAGCAGTATACAGTATCATTATACATCTCACAACACAGTCGTTTTTGCATTGCTCTGTATATGTAGAATGACTTCTCTCTCTGTACCACTATCCTACCCTCTGCATTTTTTAAAAATGTTTTCTTTGTGAAACTTGCTGTATGATGTATATCGATCGAAATATACCGCACAAAAAACACGGGTTTGACAAATTTGCTTTTTTATTAAATATCCGCAGTTTGTTGAGACCCTGCTGAACTTTCTATTTCACTTTCATGTTCAATTGTATCACTACCAAGTATTGTATTCCAAGATTTGGACTCAATAACATTCAGTCATATTCAAACCTGTATGAAACCATGAATTTGTTCAATTCTTGTAACCTGAAACAAAGAAAGAGAAGATATTTGCACGTTTTAAGAAATAGACAAGAACCAAATAACACACTTCTTTTTTTCAAGCGCAAGAATGTAGGTCGCAAGGGAGATACTGTTTACTGAGAACTATACTGAAACGAAAAAGAAACACCAACCGGGAATTTCCGCTATATATTGCATGTACAATATGCAGCTGTTTATCGAATAGCCACGTAAGACCTTTCCTTTCGGAAACAAAGACTTAAACAACACATAATACAGCAACTAGTTTTCCTTCAAAGTTTCATTATTTACAGATACGCGTTTGGCTCAAGCATGCGAGCAAACGTGGGAGGCAAAAGGTTGCAAACTCTTTACAAGAACAGAACACACAAATGGCTCAATTTTTCAAAGGGGAACTTCAACATTTATGAATTTCTTGTTACAAAGTGTACTGTGATTAAAACGTCTACAACATCATAGTTGTGCCCTTTCTCTAACTAACTGCAACTTTCTTTTACGAAACATCTTTGGAATATTATTTGAAATTAACTATGCAGTAAATACAATACATAGCTTAAATTCCCGAGTTGCGTTTCTTTTTCGCTTCAATATATACTCATGTTAGTTTCAGCACAATGAGATTCTTATAAGCAAACATAGACTCAACTCTCAACTGAAGAATTGTGTTATGAAATTTAAAGCAGCGTAATCACTCATTGTTGAGTTGAACCCTGTCATTGTACATAGCATAAGATATAAAGCTCTTGACCGAAATTGTATTTTGAAAGAGTCTGATGGATAGGATAAATTGTTAATGAATTGAGAACATTTTAACAAAGATGTTATGCAAAGGTTCATATCATTCAAAGTATCCGTTAGGTTTTAGCCGTTTGAACATTTAGTAATGGTTCAAAACGATGCCTATCCAGCTGGTTTGCGGAACGTCGGTGGTTCTACACAGGTGCCCGCCCGTGTACACAAATTGCCCGGAGGGGCACCTGGGGTCTTCCTCCACCAGTAGAAGCTTGAAAGTCGCCATGACCTTAGCTGTTGGTGCGACTATAAAATCCAGTTCAATTCAATTCAAAACGATGCTTACGTTTGTTGATTAGATAAACATATGCCGGGTTTAATCAGCGCAGTTAATACATATTTAGATGCATTTAGATGTGTGTTATTATAAATATTTGCTACATGTATCTATATATCATGAATATTAGGAGCAGTGTTAAAGACAGTGCATTACCATTCTGTGTTCCGACAGCAACAACTTACATGCTACTGGTGACGTCTAAGTTATCTACACTATAAGGTGAAATGAACTGTCCAATACCGTTTTTTATTGTGCAGGTCAACTTTGAGTTAATAGCCTATATCAGCCTTTAGCCGTCGGAACAAATACAGGTTTTCGGGTTTTCAACACAACATTGACGAGTACAATTCCAAATCCATATAGGACAGTTCACTGTATAATGATTTTTTTCATTATCCATCAAATCATGACGTCGTTCCAACTACAAATAATACGATACCTCATACTTTACCTACCCATACATACATTTAACATTACTTACATTCACTTCTTGTTAAAGCTTATCTTTTTAGAAGAAGTGTGTTATATAACTCGTAACTGTAAACATGTGGTGCAATTATTGAACTAAACTGACACTATTTATCGCAATATATATAATATTTATGAATGTAACTTTAATTGTATTGTAAATTGTACATTTTGAGCTCATAATAGTATTTTCTATTATGTTTAACCATGTTGACTACTTGTAAACTATAATTATAAGGTGACTTATATGTCCGTTGGGCCGGGTGTTTCTCTATGCATTTGTATTAAATGTTTGTTATTTGCGTAAACACATGTCACTATAATAAAATATTTACTTACTTACTTACTTACATTCACTTCATGATTTCAGATAATGGTGTGGTTTTAATAAACTGAAACAAAAACAATAGCATCGTGCATTTAATGTGTGTTTACAATAGAGTAATGTTGCAGTATGAAAGAAAACCTACATAAAATGTACAGTAAATTATCTCCATAATTAGCTTATTAATGTAGGTATTTAGTTGTTTGACACGTCATTGATTACGCAAAACTATGTTTATGACATGCACGTGTTTTAGTTTCCACTTCCCACACACGACGTTACAATTGATAAGTGGGAGGTATCCCTAATAAAAACATACTCCTGCAAATTTCACCACCGGAAAAATAACAACATCAATTACAATACATAATATAAACTACCAACGCAAAGAAATAAAGTGACACTTTTGAACAATACATAGGAACAAACACTTGATCTATGCAAGAAATGATATCAATTATTTACGCGTTTTGAGCACAGTGGGGTCATAAATACAATTGTAAAACTCATATAATATTAACAAAATGCAACTACATTCTCCCGGAAGTAAACGGATATAGACATAAATATTATCAGTACTAAAAAGGTTGTCTTCATATGTTTGTATGTGCATTTATTCTTTGAAATACCTCAGTTTATACTGAGTACGTTGTTACGCGCATCCTCGTTTTTATATATAACATTTGAACTATTTTAAAAATATGTAACATTTATGTGAACGGGTATGTAATTACGAGATCAGAGTCAATGGGTGTAGTGTGTTTTTATATGATTTATGCGTTTGTCATTTCATAGTGTGTAATGTACAAATTGTTTTGACTTGTCACATACTTTAAAAGAAATATGATATGAATTTAAAATACGAGAATTGTTTAAGTAATAAACAAAGACTATGTTCTGTTCTGTTTTGTATGTGGTACTGCGGAAGTTACTACTGTACTAGTCATTATTTGCATAGAATAAAACATAACTCATATGCAGAGACCATTTTGTGTTTGTGATGTCATATCTTGCCTTTTATTCCTCATTACCTCTTGTCGCAGATTTGTTTTTATATTGATGTGAAAGCAATTTCATTTTGAGTCTTTACCCAAGTACGGAGGCAGATATTATTGAAGCCTTTAATGAGACCTCTCGGTATCTGGATGGCATATTGATCATTGACAACCCTTTCTTTTCTAATATGGTTAATAATGTGTACCCTAAGAACCTCAACTTAACAAAGCTTATGTTTCTGATACTAACGTTTCTTTTCTCGATTTACATCTCTCTATTGAAAAAGATGAAATAATTAGCAAAATTTATGACAAGAGAGATGATTTTACTTTTGATATTGTTAATTATCCCCATTTAGATGGAGATGTTTCCCGAGCAACTTCTTATGGGGTCTATGTGCTTCAACTTATTCGTTTTTTAGCTCAAATGATGAAAGATCAGCAGAGCTTATGCCGTGGTGCGGCGTCTGTCCTCCGTCCGTCCTTTCGTCTGTAAACGTTTTATTGTGGCGACTACTCCTCTAAAACTACTTGACGGATTTTCAGGAAACTTCACAGGCATGTTGCTCTTGATGGCTAGTAGATTCTAGCAAAAAATCAGGTCGACCAAAAGTTCATGATGAACGCTAAAAATATATTTTAAAAATGCGATTTTATGGCGACTTCTCAAAATCCATAGGTGTTATTGATTTGGAACCTTTACCAAAATGACTGCCACGACATGTAGTTGGTTCTAACCAAAGTTCATTTTGATTGGATTTTAAAAATCTTTGTTTACATAGAGTTATATAGGAAAAACTTGTGGCGACTACTTCTTTGAAACTACTTAATGGGTTTTCATGAATCTTCACAGGAATATTGCTCTTGATGTTTAATTGATTCTAGCAAAAAGTCATGTCAGCCGGAAATTCAAGATGGCCGCCACGGCTAAAAATAGATTTTAAAAATGCGATTTTGTGGCAACTACTTCTAAAAAACCTAAGTGATATAAATTTGGAACCTTTATCAAAATGACTGTCACGGCATGTAATTAGTCCGAAACAAAGTTCATTCTGATTGGATGTCAAATATAGCCGCCAGTGGCCATCTTTGTTTACATAGAGTTTTATAGGAAATACTTGTGGCGACTATTTCTCTGAAACGAGATGCCAGGGTATTCAGGATGGCCGTCACTGCTAAAAACAGATAATAAAGATGCGACATTGTGGCGCCTACTTCTCAAAAACCGTAAGTGATATTGAATTGGAACCTTTACCAAAATGACTGGCAACATCTTGCATGCTGATTAAATTATATACTGTCTGTGAGCTCATCAGTCAATTTGACAGAAACACCCCTTTGTATTATAAATGGACTGGTCCAAAATTCAAAGAAAAGACAGACCATTATGAGAGGTAAGGATTAAGTCTCCTTTGTATGTTTGGCTCTCAGAAAAAGACTGAAAACAAATTTTAGGATTTTAAGATTTTATTTTGATTCTGATTTTCCAAATATAACAACTGAGACAAGAGCAAGTCTACTTGTACTGGTAATTTAGTAACTTATTTATCAGGATAAATTGCATGACATGATCTGTGAGCTGCCCGTGTGTGACCAGGCTGTTTCACCTGCTACTTTTATGAATAGGTAATGTTGCATAATAAATTATAATATTTAGGAATATAGGAATGTTGCTCTTGATTTCTGGTTGGTCTAAAATTCAAGATGGCCGCCATAGCTAAACATATATTTTAAATACAATTTTGTGGTGACTATTTCTCTTAAACCATAAGTGGTATTGGTTTGGTATGTTTACCAAAATGACTTTCATAAAACTTTACAGGACTTTCGGTCTTGATGTCCAGTTAGTCCCAAGTAAAAATCAGGTTGGCCGAAAATTCAAGATGACTGCCACAGCTTAAATACAAGTTTGTGGCAACTACTTCTGAAAAAACATAACTGGTATTGATTTGGAACATATACTCAAATTACTGGCATGACATGTAGTTGGTCCTAAACAAAACTCATTTTGATTCTTTGTCAAACATGGCCGCCAGTGGCCATCTTTGTGACGACAACTTCTCTGAAAGTGTTGGTCTTATTTCCATAAAACTTCACAGGTTCCCATGATCTTGCAATCAAAATCTATCAGTAGAGCTTCAAGGTCATTGACCTCTTGTCTAGAGCTTTTACTCGAGTGAGGACAATAATATTCGTAATCATTGTATAACTAAAAAGCTACTCCATCAGGGCTACCGTTACCATAAACTTCGTAAACTTTTGCAAAATTGTAACCCTGATCTTCCTTCCAAATATAAAAGTAATTTAAGAACTCTTCTGCGACAAGGACTATCACAACCTGACTTCTATGGTGACATGATTTACAAACTTCGTAATATCCTTTGTCATGATCACTTTCATACTATATTGTTAAACGTGTTAAACGTTTTATCAAAAGAGGTTATGGTCCTATGATTTTGCAACGCACTGTATGCTTGGTGGTGGACACATTTACAGTTCGCCACTATGATTTCCCCTTTAATTGGGCGATGACCGGATGACTGGTGCATTAGTGACTAGCTTTCAAAATTAAGTTGTTTAATCGGAGTCTTAAATTATTCATAATGTAGCAAAATATACTAAGATAGGCAATTCTAGTTATCACGAGGTATATTATTGTATTGTGTTATTGCATACAACTCACATTGAAACTAAGCAGATCCGTAGGACACCTATGACAAGTATCACCAATTCGCTGAAATGTTCTCATTATATTCACTAACACTTTGTCATATGTGTACAACGTCCGTTAACTGGCGAAGGAGATATGGTTACAAGGAAACAATTAGAATACAAAGATTTCATTTACGATTTTGAAAACTGTGGCTGTAGGAAGATGATCTCGTACATCAAATAGCAAAACATGCACCTTATTGCACGCGTCTATTTTTAAAATAAAATAATACGCAATAAAACAGAGTCTGCGAATTTATTTCCTTGGTTCCATGGGATATACCTAAATAGTATATACACATATCATGTAAGCAATTTTATTAAAATGTATTAGAAATCGAGGGATAGTAGCGTTTAAACAAGGATGTATGTAATTAATAACACATTTTGTACTCTTTTGTTTTCGTTTCGACAATGGACACATGATATTATGATAATTAAAACCTCTAGTCACCACCATATAGTGTTATTATTATTATTATTATTTTTTATTTTTATTTTTCATTTGCAATTGATGACTTAGATTCATCTTTGTTGTATGTGCCATATGTGATTACTGACCGTTCCATGTCGGTAACCCTGTCTGCACCACCAACCTTTCTGTTTTTTTTGTCTATTTCATTGTATTATCAAGTCCTTGTTTCCAGTACAGTGCGGACCTACGATGCAATTGCGTTCGGACGCTGTGGTTTCTATAGGACATTATATCTCATTTTTATAAATATTCTCTATTTTGAATAGTTAAAGTACTGATTTATTTAAGTCACATGTATTGTATGTATGCCATTTATATGTTGACTTGCATATATTTTGACTACATTGACTGCAATAAGTATGTATACTCTCCTTTGCTTGGAGGAAATAAGGATCTACTACTACTAATACTACTACTACTACTATCTTGCAACAATATTGCCGAACAAAAATAAATATGTTGGAACGTTTGATGTTTGTTTAGCTGTATCTTGTATCTTTCCTTGAACGTTAACGCATTCAAAATGAGTGTGTTTTCATAATTATCTAAACACAAACACGATCTCGCAAGACCTGTGAACAGATGCAAATGCTATGATGACCTATATTACGCCGCATTTAACAAGTTAGATGTCAATAAATGCATCTGGCACATGGTTGGTACTACTAAAAGCATATTATGTGGATATTAAATACGCTGATAAAACAATTACATTATGCTGTAAAGATATTAGTTGGTTATAAACATCATATTATTATAAGAAGTGTTGACTTACTTATACAGTCAATAAGCATTCCGACTATTAGTGCTAACCGTGTCGATGCCTTCACCCTCGTGACATACGGCAATATCTGATTAGCTATCAATGTTGCCGCCAAGTTGGTATTCTGATGAATTTACACCTTAAGTACGGTCCAAGTTGTTCATTACTTACAGGTGGGGAGCAGAGTGGTTATTTACCTCCGCCGTCTACTTTTCATAGCAACACATGACAACGGAAAGTAGTACGTCATTTTCCGTCAACGTCAAAAAAAAGTGATTTTTTTTTTTTAAACGCGTAATCTGGAAGATTGTAACAAGTTTATATGATTAAAATGTCATTTCCCGTTTAAGTTTCGTCATCTTTATCTGTATTGACATTTTAGAAGCTTTACTGCGCGAGAAATTACGAGATTCGCCCATTTAAAATTTCGAAGCGAGGGGAAATAACTCGTAAGAGATACCATTGTTAAAATGCGTTTAAAAATGGTAACACTTGTGTTCTTTTTTAATGAAATATAAGGAGATACTAAAAATATGTTGTTGAAAGCTGTACAGTCCCTATTTTAACTGGTAATAACTCATGAATATGAATGAGTCACGTGTGAAGTAGTTTCAAATCGACGAACACCCCACAAGTCGGTATATAAGGAGAAATCGATACGTAAAATTTCACATTTTTATTTAGCCTCCGTACAGGTAACATCGATAAATATACGGCTCCAGAATATATGTGATAAAACAATAGTTGCCCGGAACGGGGTTTGAACCACAGCCGTGCACTTGTAAGATTTGAAAGATGTACGCTGAACCTCTTGACCACTGCTATTTATTAGTATTTTGTAGCATGTTTAACACTAAATAGGCATTACGTAATAACAAGAGCGCGCACACAAACTCATCAAGCGCTAAATAACAAGTCGAGATATGGTTGATTCGAGACGAAGTATTAGTTTCATATTGATAAGATACAGTATTACACCAGGCAATGTTAATTTACACGTGCGACAATATGGACTGCATATTTATTGATTCATCATTAGTTGCGTTCAAATATGTTAAGTTATTTTGCCTCATAATATATGGTAGTTAGTATACTACTTTCTCAAGTAGCGTTGTAGTTCAGTGGATAGAGCACATGACTTGAAATCAGAAGGTCGTGTGTTCGAGCCCCGAAAGAAGCAACTTTTTTTTTGCAAACATTACTGTAAACTGTGTATAGGTACAATGTGCACTGGTCTATGTATATACAGTAAATGATTTCCTTCGCTATATTTGCTCGCTTAAATATCCGATTTCGACATGTGCTGGTGAACATGAAGTTACAAATAAAGACACGCCTACAAAGAAGAAATCGATTGATATAGGGATTCTGTAGCTTTAAGCTTAAATAGTACATGACGTGTACTACATGTTACGAAAATCATGGTATTTCTTTATCACAATTACACACGCTAAAACGATAAAATGTACGACTCGGCATTGTCGGTCAACAAATATAACGAGTGTCAGTCAGTGAACGTATACAGGTGCGTATTCGGTATTCGGTGAAGTGGGTAATATTGCACTCACACTAAAGTCTGAAAAGTAGTCTGTAGCCTCTATTTAAAAAGATGGACCGCTGTTAAACTTCTCGGTGTGCATTTTGATGGCCAATCTGGAATTATGGAACTCAACTGGCCACCCGCTGGTGTGGTCCCTTTTTTTGTAATCTCATTGAGATTGCAGTTGAAAGAGATGACAATTAGAACTCAAATACTCTTGAATATTGTTACATAAAACTTTCAGTTAATATGTTAACACATTTATCTAGGCAGTGCTACCCTTGACTTATAAATACATACTTGATATAGTTGTGAATTAGTCAATACACACATGACTTTGAGTATGACATTAACTGAGTATGGGTCAATAAACACATTTATCAAGTTAGTATTTATTATTCAAGCACAGCACAGTCTAGAAAAAAGTGTAAACATATTACACTGCAAGTTACACGTAAAAATATTCAGGATTATTTGAGTTGCTAATGCACTTGCAATGGGATTCCACAAAAAGGGACATAATCCTTATCACCATATGCAGCCATATTTAACATCAAAATACGAAAACATGGCTGCAGTCCAATTTATTTAGTTATGCCTCACCGGCCCCTCCCGCCCGCCAACCACCACCACCACCACCACCACCACCCTCTCCACCCATAAAAACAATAAACAGGCGGATATGCTCAGGGTAGGTGTCTCATTGGAATCTGGGAAACTGCAATACTGCTACTTTTGCTTATTAAACATGCTCAGAGAATAGACTTCGATATATAAACTTCGGATTGCGATGGATGAGGCTAACTGGAAATGACGAACACACTGAGGAAACTCAATGGCGTTGTTGAGGCTTGAACCCGAATCCTGTGCTTTTAAGTGCAGCACACTAACCACTACACCGGCACTGTAATAAGTGGGAAGCGGTCACTAAGTCGACCTTGAACTAGAAGTGTGTTTTGCTTCACCTGCTGACAGTTATGTGTGCTTATTTCCAAGGTTAGGTTTCAGATTAGGCTGATAAAAAGGGCATAACTCTGCCAAAATGAAAGTCAGAGGTACATACAACATTCCTTGAGATGAAGATGTGTGTGAAGTTTCATGAACATAGTTAAAATACTTTTCAATTTATGGCCAAAATGAGATATATGGTCCTATAGAAACCACATCGTCCGAACGCAATGGCATCGTAGGTCCGCACTGTACTGAGGTTGCAGGTTAAAGCATGACGGACGGACGACGTTGGACAAAGTGATCGCTATGTGTCTGCCATCCTAAGCAGGCGACACAAAAATAAGTTTCCAGTTCTCATATAAATAGTTTGTATGCACTCTTCAACCCAATGACTTTTACTTGACCAGGCTAGACCAGTGACATTTGCTTTAACAGACAAGTACCGCTAAGTAGAGCGAAACATGTTTCGAGATGCTAATAACAGTGCTTGATGTACACTTCAAGATTGCCATGTGTCACTTTAATTACAAAATATCTATTTCAAAAGCTTGAATAAACAATAAATAGATTAAAATGACCTTGTGTTCCCAAAAGGCGTTTTTTCAGTTGCAGATAAATGTACGCAAATGGAGACTTTTATTTGTTTTTACATATATCCAACTGAATCAAAGAATAGATAATACAATATTATATTTATATTATATTTATTAATAAGCATCTATTAAATACTACAATAATGAATTTACTTCATACTTACAACAGAAAATCAACCGTCATATATGGCCTAAAATGTGTTAAAATGATAAAATAAAGTTTTTTTGAATGTGAACATTATGACATTGTATACATGTTGTGTATTTTTTTAACAGCTTTACACATTATATAGTCTCTGTGAGATATAATTATGTTCATTTTGGTCCTTTAAAAAACTGTCTGCTCAGTCCTCGGGTTTGCCAAATTGAAGTCAACATCATGACCAGACGGACACATCTCAAGCGGGATACGCAGTAACAAGTATACACTGTAACACATAAGGCCGAAAAAAAATTAACCACGTTTTTGATTTGGCCTAATTAAATTAATATATTTCCTGGAGTTTAGAATCTTACGATCACAGTATACTCAACTTTTTTGGTTAAATCCACATCTTTCATGGTTGCAATGGTATTTGAAGAGCGAAGGGCATCTCGAGACCAGATGATGTGTGTCTGAAATGAACAAAACAAGTTGTTAAAATGGATGGTGGTGAAAAATGTATAAGCCATATGATATATGCATGGAATTTCACATGAATCGACAGTCTCCTGTTATTTTTAAAGGGAATTTAACTTGGGCTGTCGTATATACCGTATTTCCTCTTATAGTAGCTCCTGGGCGCTATGCAATGTGCGAAGTGGGGCGCTACTATTATGATACAAATTTTCAATATATTTCACCTCCTTTCCCGACTGTTTCCTTATAGAATTACTGTACGGCGATCTTTTACTGTTATACCGGTATTGACTAAACCTACACTCTGCATCTGTATGATACACATTTCCGTCAAACTTGACGATTACAACACGGGTTGGTTGCGTATGAATTAAATAAAAATAAAAGATCAATAGTAAATTGAAAGAAACCAGATAAATAAAAGCGGTAATTTGTATCGATGATGATAGTGCTTTAATGTTTATGTCATAGACCATACCGGTGTCGAAGGAAACAACTCCCGTAATCAAATCCATTAGCGGTAAAGACGAAAACAGTGCGTGTTTTTTAGGAACTTTTAGATTTTTGAAGGAGGTAAGGTTTCTTAAAACAGGTGGGGGCGCTTCTATTAGGGAAGTGGCTTCTAATAGAGGAAATACGGTATTATTAATATATAGGTAAATTGACATCACAGAGAAACGTTCACGTTGTACCATCAACTTGTATGGGTTTTGTGTGATAAAAAGAACATCACAAAATCATCTATTATTTATTAAACTCTTTAGCAAACATTATTTGGTGCTCGACAAGCCGTCGCATTGTATCTTTTTGCAAACTCGTTTAATAAATTCTATAATAAATCAGCACTCGATCGTGAAAGACCAGCTATTACATCTGCCAAGAAATTAATATTTAATCATTCTTCTCCCATCACCGCTAAACTTGAATCAACAAAATATTTTTTGAAGTATATAAATATGTCATACATAGATTAAAATGTTCATATCGTGACCAAACGTCGATCAAATATAAGCTCTCGGGCAGATAATGGCGTCTCAGGGCAATACAGGATGATATATGAAATGCCTGTACTGTATAGCGTATCTGTATAATTTAGACCAAAAAGAAAAAAATAGATGTGTGTTTCCGGTTGCCCAGACGACACTAATTTTAAGGGGTCGATCCTATAATTGTTGTGCCAAAATCATTTTTTTTTTCAATATGTTCTGAAGGATGATTTATCACATATCTTACATCATGGAAGTGAAACATTAACACCATTCTATATTTTCGGTAATCCGCTGGGCACTGGTGTTATAACTATGCAAATTATTACCGAATTACTGTAGCAAAAGTGTAAATATTTAAGTAAGCCATATGATTTGTCTTGGATATCGTGTGATTCATACAGAGTTGAATGTTTTTTCTTTCATCATGTTCATGTAAACAATGCGAGGCTAATAAACTATTCAACTAATTAGTAAAATGCATGTTAAACAAATTTCTTCTGGTTTAAAGGGACATATGACCATCTTGATTTTCTGAAAAACTCACGGGAGTCCCGTTATGCCATAATAAATTAATTGCTAGTTTCTCATCCAAATTTAGTTCAAAATAGGAGCGGGGGTGAAATGTTAATTTTTATTTTTTATTTTATACGACAAATGGAAAATGGCCTCGGCACAAGGCAAACATAGTAAAAATATACTGAGTACTTTCAAGATTGAAAACACATTTTTAATAGTGTTTCATACTTTCAGCAATTTTTTTTATTCAATTTCTTTTTTTTTACATTTTTTTATTTTTTTTTTTACATTTTTTAATTTTTTTTTTTTTTTAAGAATTTTTTTTTACCGGGGCGGCATTAAAAAACGGGGGCGGGCGGGGATGAGAATGAGAATCTTGCAATTAATTTATTATGGTCTTAGTCAGTTTTCTACATAACTTGCATTTGTTCAATCATTAATTTTAATTATAATAATAGTATAAAGAAAATAGTTTATGTATATTACTAACTCAGTGATGATATGATTGCACCAATAATATATTTAAACCTATGGTAGAATAACAAAGACAAATCACAAATCTAAATTTTATTTAATTATATGCAAGCAGTTTTTCAAGTGAAATTGATACTGGACGAATAATCTGTGACACAATGTTCCCGAAAATCTTCGATATTGCCCTGTGTCCTTTTAAAGGGTCCTATTATTTGTAATAGGAACGCACAATTTAACTGGGGCGGTCTTTAATAATATCGATGTAAACTGACAATATCAGACAAACTTTCACGTTGTATCATCGTGTATCCTTTGTTTTATGTGATAAAATAGAATTTCACAATATCTCAAAAAAAAAGTAAAGGGTTCCAATGATATGTGACCATAGTTTGGCACACAATTATTTTTTTGTGTTTTTCCAACCTAACCGACTCCCTTATAACACTCCGCTTTTTTTTAAAGTAGTTATTCTGCTAAATAACAACAAAATTACACTAGAAAACCGTTTATCGAAACTTTATCCAGATTCAATGTATATGTGCCGATTAAAAGTATAGGTTTTTTAACAGGTTCTTAGAATATCCGTAAAATGGTTGTAACTCTTTACTTTGACGCTCCAGTTTTGGGGTTGGTGAGTTCAACCTGTTCACCTTGTCAAGGCTGTATATCGTCGTGACTGCAGGACCATTTTTCAAACGTTGATTCTAATGTTCATGACCTTTGCAATAACATGTGAAGGCCGTATGCCATGTTTACATTGTATTTGATATTGATCACCAGAAACTAAGAAGGCGAACATCGAAATCTGAAATTTGGTCGATAAGTTGCCATATTTGAGCATGTGGATGGCAATGCTACTTGTAAAACAAGTCATTATGAAACGTCTTTTATCTTTATTTTTGCGTGAATACTCAGCTATTTATTTTATTGAAACACCATTGATACTTTTCAAATACCTATATAAACATATTAAACATAGTAAAGGATACAACTAAGTTGCAAGTGTGATCATGTTCATATGTTCATATATGACAATAAGTACTTGGTGGAGTGCTGTGGTCTAGTTGTAGAGAGTTGGACCAGTGATCCAAAATCGTGGGTCCGATCCCCGCCATAACCATATGTGTTGTGTCTCTGAGAAAGAAACTTTACCTGCATTGCTTAGTACTGGTTATACATAGGAAGACAATAAGAAGTATCTTATAAGCGAATCGCTTACAACAGGTATAGAATGCAGCAAGTTAAAAAGTATAAAAGTCGAACAGGAAATACAATTTTCACAGAACACAGTAAACCCCAAAACACTCAAAACGACAGACATGAATGGCAATGTTAATGAAGGAATAAAGGCATATGACGTCACAAACACAAAACGGGTTGACAATAGGGCTACCGCCTTGGAACGGTCAGGGCAAAAAAGGCCGCTGTGTGCTTAAACCAGGTCGTAGGGTCACAAACCTCACACTTACCATACTGTCGTCCCAATAAAACGCGACAGTCTAAACAAAGAAATCCCGCCATGAACTATTCTATGAGTCATTTCAAGGCTCTTCTGCGACAAGGACTATCACAACCTGACTTCTATGGTGACGTGATTTACAAACTTCGTAAGATCCTTGGCCATGATCATTTTTATACTATCTTTGTTAAACTTGTTAAAAGGTTTATCAAAAGAGGTTATGACCCCATAATTCTGCAAAGCACTGCATGCTTGATGGTGGACCCATTTACAGTTCGCCACTATGCTTTCCTCTTTAATTGTGCGATGACCGGACAGGCTGTGGTACCAATGATGACGTCTACCTAAAACTCCCAGCGGCCTTATTTGCCACTGAGAGTTCCAAGTCGGTAGCCTATTGTCAACCCTTTTGTGTTTGTGATGTCTTACTTGGCCTTTTATTCATTTTTAAATTTGTTCTTTGTTTCTGTGTGTGTTTGTGGTTGACTATCGTCCTTGAATGTTGCTTTTCCTGTTCGATTTTTATATCTGTATCTATATGCCGAAAAAGTAGGTACACAATAGATCACTGGTCAAATGTGCACCTATGTATGCTCACACGTAACACATACTGAAATTGTTATGGGACCTATTAGTATTTGATATTGTAACTGCATGTTGATAAAACAGGACAAAACCAGCCCTACCTTGCAAAATGATAATAGCACCTAAAGAGAACTATTTTAATTGTGAATCAAACTAAATATAACATTTTACAGCTGCTGAACAATCATATTTTAGAGAAAGGGCATCATGTCCACTTTGCAATACTCTTGGTTATCAATTTGCAAGGACAACAAACAGTGTAGTTGTTTCATATATTGTGCATTAATATATTGTCTCATTAACGAGACAGGAACATTGGAAATCAATCAGAAGCCAAGGACAGTCAAATGCAAACTACATGCTTTCCTTAACGATTTAACGTGCCCGATAAGTTTCTACAGTCTGGTGATTTCACTGCTTGCCTTTATACTATCTCAAGTAACTTTCGGGCGTCTATTTCAGATTTACAGTGCTCACAAACGTCTTTTGTTGTACTCGATTTATCAATACGAACATTTATGTTTCATTAATCTGGACAATTTTACGTTGGTGTAATACTTGATATAATACATGTCACTATCTCCATGATCTCAAACCAATGTTCATTCAGGATGATTTGTGTCATAATTACTTCGCTTACATTTTAGACTTATAATTGATAACATATTAGTGGAATGACATATTATCCCGTAACTACACTTGCACTGTTAATGCAGTTGTATAATTATTTCTCTTTTCCACGTTTTCGAATTATTATTAATAACATATTAGTTATCACGTATAGTATAATTACACTTGCACTGTTAATTCACTATGAATTATGTGAGACAATAGCACAACAACTTCGGCAATGTTTTCTAAGGATAGTCGCAACTATTAAATAAAGCACCCAGCAATTCATTTTTGGAGACAGACTATGCCATCTCTTTAAGGACAATTACTCATATTCGGGTCCATATTTATAGATTATTAAGTTTGTATTGGGGTATATTCCCGATTTGTTTTCGCGTATTCGCAAAGAACTGGTGCATATATCACGACACTAATCTAATATCCTTTTTATTGCATAATTACGCGTTTTTTCATATATAAAATACATAATTGCAACAAAACAGTAGTTTCTAACATGTAATGTTCATCGAAACATATGTTTAAAACATACAGTTGTCGTAATATCCTGGGAAATTTTCAAAATGAAACAGAAATACAATATAGTTTACCTCACATTGCAAACGTCCAGTGACATGAACTGCGAATTGCACCAATCCGTAATGAGTATGAAACACAGTAGGATTTCACAACACGACACTATGAACAGGTCAATATGGGCTTATATTTACGTTTCATGTTACATTGAAAGTAAACGGAGCTTGTAAACATGGTACATGAGTATGGAGTTTTACAAACCT
>JAWPHD010024566.1:0-18825 GCA_037043455.1 Cyrtodaria siliqua | reverse complement strand
AAAAACATGAAAGAAAATGAAGTCGAAATTAAACAATACCTGTAACACTATACTAAAGAAAAACAAACTTACAATAATGTATAATATGAGTAATAAAACTCATATATCTTAAAATGAACACATGCCTACCCTGTACACAACACACCTACCACACACACACCAACAAAACCATAAAAACACTAATCCAACAAACTCACTAACACAACACAAACAATACAACCCAAATACTACCAAATTCACCCCTAACACCAAACCCCCTAACCCTATCCATCCTTTACACCAATATTACCATAATCAATACAACACCACTCCATCTACACCCTATACACTACACACATCTTTAACTACACAAAACACCTCCATTTAAACACTCCTCCCTCAAACTCTACTTAAACCAATCATTCTAACAACAACCATACCCACCCCCCCTTCAATCCCTCTAAACACCACAATATAACCACCCAAAAACCCAACTACACCTTACCAAATTCAAACAACATACCCACCCTCATCAAACTCTAACCAACCCACAACTCTCTCCCCACCAACCCAACAACCACACCTCTCCATACAAAACCCCTAATCCTCCCATTTAACAAATAAACACCACCTATATCCTCTCATCCCTTCCACTCCCACAACCCCCATTACCACCACCTCACATCCACACCAAACATCCTAACCAAACACCTAACTCATCCCCTCATTCTTAATACCTTCTTCTTACAACATATATAAATATCCCCCCTATAATACCAACAACCAAATCCACATAAAACACAAAATCCCTAACATACAAAATCAAACCAACCAACCCAAATAAATCCTCCCCTATTACATACATTCTAATAACACACCCCCTCACCCCCCCACCAATAATTATAAACCCCTACCCTATTCAAATAATACAAATCCATATTCCACCCAACTACTAATAACCAAAATTAAACCACCCCCTCCCCCATACCTCCATTCAACTAAACCCACCCCCACATAACACATCAACCCCACAACATCCCTAATTTAAACTCCTTTAACTCAAACCCAAACCATCCAACCATCCTTACCACAATACAACACATCTCCCCAATCACCACACACTCCAACTAATACCATACTCCCTTCCCAACTTCTACACCCCAATCAACAACACTTCCATCTCAATCTACCCACTCCTACTCAACACCACAACTAACTAAACACACACTAATCAAATCACCCAACCTACTACCCCACAATCTCAAACACCAACTCAAATCCCCCAAACCTACCAACCTCAAAACCTCCAATCCACCCCTACAAACTCTATAACACCCTAACAATTACAAATCCCCCATAACAACCCTCTCAACATCCAATCCACACCAACAACCCCAAATAATTCCCCCCCAATCACATACACAACAAACATAAATCATACAACCACTCCCTCAACAATCCAACTCTTTCACACACTCCACCTACACTCTCCTATCCACTCAACAACAATAACCTAAAACCACATCACAACTACAACCTCACTTACACAAATTTCACCCAAACAATACTCAAACCACTCCACCAATCCTCCTCAACCCTAAACAAAATACACAATAACAAATCTTAATCTTTACAATAATTTTCTATACAACTAAACACAATTACACATACTAAACCTTAATCAACCCAAACTTATAAACATACAACCCAATCCTAATACCACCACCAAAACCCACATAAAACCCTAAAACATCACCAAAAATACTATCCCAACTATTAACCTAATATACCAAAACACTCACAAAATCTCAAAATACCTATTACCCACAACCCCAAACCCAAACAACCAAAAACACTAAAACATACTTACCAAACAACCCCAATACACACACCCCCCCCCCATCTACCAACACCAATCCAAATTCCACAATCTCTATCCCAACCCTCCCACAATCTAACCTAAATCAACTCATCCTAATCCTATCACCTCCCAACATACCCAACCTCACACCTTAATCTCCACCCCCAACACCCCCACCACCTACCTACATAACCCACTCCTCCATCTCAATTCCTATTAAACTCACAAACAAAACATAAACACCACCTACCCACTCAACCAACACATCTAAAAATCACTCTTCAAAACCTATCACACTCACTATCCAAACCACCCACATAATCCTACCTACATACATCCCCACACAACCTCATACCCTACCCAACCCACCCAAAACCACCTACAATCCCTACCCTATAATCTCACCCATTACTCTCACAACTCTCACTCTTCACAATAACAACACTACCTCTCAACCCCTCCCACCCTCATATAACACCCACCCCACCCCAATCAAATTTACCCCCCACCATCACAACTCACCATATCAAAACTCTATACAATCACACCCATCAAACACCCCTCCCAAAAACAACTACCTAAAACACAAACCCCCCACCCTCTTACCAAACATCCAAACCCCCACATAAACCACCAATAAATACTACAACCTAATCCCCAACACCCAACAATTCCACAATAATTCAACTACACACACCCCACTTCAACTATACCCTTCCAAACCAATAACAAACCTCCCAAATCAATACACTTTAAACACACAAACATCAACCTAAACCTACCTCTAATCATAACAACAAACCTCAATACCACATACACATACTTACAACCCTCATTCCATCCACACCCCATACACATAACCTCACCATACAACCATACTCCATAACCTCCCTAACCATAACAAATCCTTATCATAATCCTAACAACCTACCCTCCTCAAAATACAACACAACATCAAAACACCCCACCTCCCCACAAAAATCCATACCACATCTCAACTCCCCTTCCCACCACATTCAATCAAATCCCCTATACCAACCCATACCCACCTCTCCACAAAAAAACTACCCCCTCCCCCACAATCAATCATTCCTCAAACAAACCAAAACCCAAACTCACTACTTACAACCAACTCAAAAAACCAATCCCCAAACCATTTCAACACCTATATCAATCAATTAAATCCAACCCCTATAAATACTCCATACCCTATACACAAACTCACAAACACACCCCTATACAATCACCAAACACACCCAATTCCCCCATCATATCAATCTAATAAATCAAATTCATCAAATACACCTCCATCTTCCCCCCATCCCAACAACCTCAAAACATAAACAACTTACTATACCACCCCCCCTCCCCACACTACTCATACAAAAAATCCAATCTCCCTCAACAATAACATCCATTCCATAACTTACAACATCAATACACAAACCTCCAATAACTCTCTCAACCAAAAAACATCATCACCAAAAATATCACTCACCAAATAATACTACCATTTAACCAACACAATACTAACATCTACCTATCCTTATTTACCACATTCATCAACCACACCATACCTAAAAACAACACCACTAACACATAACTAAACCAACACCACAACAATTATCTCTAATAAAACACATAATCTCCAATTAACATAATATCCCCCAACCATACTAACACTCTCTCCCACAACAACACACATCCCAACCAAACCCAACAATCCATACAATATCCAATCAAAAACCAACCACACACCAAACATACACAAAATAACACCCCCCCCACACCACCCACTCCTACCACAACAACACATTCCTACCCCTAAACACTAATATTAACACCCAAACAACTAAACATATAACTCCAAAACTAATAACCAACCCCAACACACAATCATCCCACAATCAACCTCTAAACCCAACACACAAATAAATCACACACCAAATTTGATACCACATCCAACTACCACAAACTCAACACCAAACAACAACCACCTCACCCAATACTCACATCTAAATTCACTCACTCCATATAACCACAACATATCACTCACAACACACCTATCCATTCAACTCACTCAGTCCCTAAATACACACCCAGTCCTACACTAAATAGTACCAATCCCCAATCATGCACAATATGCAATACAACATCTCCTAAACCATACACAAACCAATAACCCTTCAAATCCAACTTTCGATACTGTTTTTAACTCCTAATTAAGAACCTCTTTTTGATAAGGCCTAATTCCTCAAAATCAAACTCAGCAGTTGAATGATCTACCTATACATTTTAAATCAGTTGTATAGTTTTAACTAAGATATATGTGTTTTTAACGTTCTTGACCAATGCCATCGACATCCTTGAGCAACACTAATTCGCCATTTAGTTATTAATGTGTTCCCTGTCAGTAATTAATACTAGTGATTTGATTTTTTTTCGCAGTAACCATAGCAACAAGGAGACACACCTGCACCACCTGGTTTCGTTCTATTGTTTGATGGCCATTTGGTCTTCGTATTAAACCAAAAGTAAGAGTCACTGAAATCGACCTAAATTTGATTGCCAAGTACAAAGTACCACAAATTCTACCGTGGACGTTGGAAACTCCAACAAATATTTTTGATCTTTGTAATAATAACAAATCCAGTACAGATCCTACCATCTTTCAAAGCAAATTTAATGAAATTATATGGAAATACAGTAACTTTCAACATATATACACAGATGGTTCTAAAGATGGATCAGTCCCCCCAGTCGGTGGTGGGGTGTTAAGAATCAACCGACTGCTCGTTACTTAGCAGATGGGTAGAACCCCCCCCCCCCCCCCCCCCACCCCGAAATGTTACCCACCTGTTGACCGTGGGTGGCGACCCTTGTCGTTGGAGAAGGGAGTACTGGTGGTTGAGTGGCGTGGAGATCTGGTAGTTATCTCCACGTTGCAACACACCACTTTGGTCCGGACTTCAACTAGACGGGCGGTCAGATTTGGCCCGATCTGATCAATCGGTTTGTCACGCCAGCTATAAGAGACCCGACCTTATTATTCAGACAGTACCAGTACACTGTATCTTACTTATTTTTTATATTGTTCTACTTTATATAGATAGGGTCTTTTATGGCGGTGGCGCACGGGCTAATGTATTTCAAAACGCTATATGGCTATACTCGTGCCACTTTTTAAGCAGAACATAAGTGCGGCTCTTTGACTTTTTAGTTAAGGGGTTATGTCCGCTTGGTGGTATGGGTGGGGGGTGGGGGGGGGGGGGGGGGGGGGGGGTCTGATGCGTTAGCTTTATATGAGTATACCTTCTACGTATTCTTGGCATTTTGCTGTTGGATATCCACAGCAAATGTCCCCTTGTTGGACTCCGAGGTGGGTGAGAAGCGTGGAAGATGAATTCTTAACGCCACATCATGGCATTACAAAATGCACAAACTACTAACAAACGGAAAAAAACAGAACATGAATCTGATACTGAGGAACCAATCATCAATCAAGCTTTTCCTCGTTTTCTCATTATCGAATCGTAAAGCGGGGAAAACCCTATTACAGACATGTCACCTTTCGTTATCGAAAAAACTGTCCATTCAATTGCTGGACATGTAAACCAAATTAAAAAATTAAAGAACAAAACTCCCCTTCTTGAAACTGACAAAAAATCTCATTCCGATAATTTATTAACTATTACACACATTTTAAACACCAAAGTCAGATGCTACGCTCACACATCTATGAACATCTCCAAAGGCGTCATCAGGTGCCCGGATCTCTCCGGAGTACCTGAAGACGAAATTTTCAACGAGCTTGCACCACAGTTAGTAACTGCGGCTCGCCGAATAACCATCAAGAGGAATGACAAAATTATTAGTACAAATACTATCATCCTCACATTTGCAACACCCGTCTTACCAAAAACAATAAAGGTGGCATATCTGCAATTGCATGTTGACGCCTACATTCCAAACCCGTTACGTTGCTACAACTGCCAAGCATTTGGGCACCACAACTCCAGGTGTACTAAAGAAGAACGTTGTGGTAAATGTGGCGAGTCTGCATTCAAACATATCGAATCAGATTGTCCTAACGACCTCAAATGTACCAACTGCGGTCTGGGACATCACGCAAATTCAAAATTATGTGAAAAATTTAAAAAAGAAATAGAAATCATAACAGTTAAATATACACAAAACATTCCCTTTCCAGAAGCAAGAAAATTGATCGAAGAAAAATATAAAATTTCAAGTCCGACCTCTTACGCATCTATTCTCAAAACAACAGCAACACACACAGAATGCAGGGATGCAAGTACGCAATACGAACCACAGTCAGAAATTCAAAATACAAAGAATACTTCTTCAGTATCAAATCCAAACACAAATCAACAAATACAACTTAACAAACCAAAATTAAACTTTTTACCTAATCAAACTTTTACATTTAAATTAAACACAAAATCGGCAAGCTCTGGCAATGTCAAGAGCATGTCAATTTCTCAGAATTGGAAAGCGGGTTCTTCTACGACTGTGAAGTCTAGTAGTTCCCGAGTCGTGAAGTCTACTTCTTCGGTTGGAAAGCCTAGTGCTGCTCCAACTAAGGAAGTTAGAAAGCCTAGTGCTTCTCCAACTAAGGAGCACAAGGAGCAGCCAAAGGTGTCTAACGGCACTATTCTGCTGCACAACAAATTTGAACAGCTCATGGACATTTCAGAGCCAGCAGCTGCACTGCCACTTCCATCCTCGCATGAAAAGTTAGTTGAGGTGCCACATCAGCTGAGATGTCGCTGCTTGAGTCTCCTAAGACCTCTCCTAAATCTAAGGCCAAAAATAAAAATAAAATTAAAAATCGCCTTAGCGCTCAATAATGGGTAAAACTAATAAAATCATTCAATGGAATTGTCGAGGTTTGAAACCAAATTATGATGAAATCAGCTTAATTTTAAATGAACACAACCCTATTGCCTTTTGTCTTCAAGAAACATTCTTGAAAACAAGTGATAAGGTATCTTTTAAACAATACTCAATATACAATCATATTTGTGATACCGGCGACAAGGCGACTGGTGGAGTTTCGATAATCGTTAATCGAAACATTCCTCACAGACCTGTTGCGTTGGAAACAAATTTGCAAGCTATTGCGGTCAGTGTTACCATGCACAGAGTGATAACAATATGTTCCTTATATTTACCACCTAGTTCTTCACTAGACCCTAAAGATCTAAATCACCTAGTTGCACAATTGCCTCCTTTTATACTCTTGGGCGATTTTAATGCACACAACTACATCTGGGGTTGTAAAGATATAAACGATTAAGGCAAGAAAATTGAGGATTTCTTAGCCAAAAACAATTTGTGTCTTTTTAATAATAAGTCACATACTTATTTACATCCTCCTACAGGCTCTCGTTCTTCCATTGATTTAACAATATGCGATCCAACGCTTTTCATGGAGTGTTGGAGACGACCTCTGTGGAAGTGACCACTTCCCCATATTTCTTGAAAATATCGGCCCTCCACTTCTCGAAAAAACGCAACGATGGAAACTTCGCAAGGCTGATTGGACTTCGTTTCAATCTCTTGCGAGGAACAATTAAAGCCTTCCGTTTTCGAGGATGTCGAAGACGCAACTGCTCTTTTTACCAAAACTCTTCACGATATAGCTGATCAAACCATTCCAAAAACCTCGGCAAATCCTAAACGTCCACATAAACCATGGTACGACGATGACGGCAAAAAGGCAGTCAGCGATCGTAAAGCTGCATTAAATAATTTAACTTGCGGCCAACTCAAACAAATTTAGATAAGTTTAGAGTTTTCCGTGCGAAAGCCCATCGTACTATTAAGGATAGCAAGAGGAAATCCTGGAGATCTTACGTCTCTAGGGTGAATTCTCGCTCATCTCTTAAGAAGACATGGGACATGGTCCGGAAAATAAGTGGTAGAGGTAATTCTAGTTCTGTAAATCATCTTAAAACAGATAATGGAGATATTACATCTGTCAAAGGTATTACAAACACTTTGGCAGAAACTTTTTCAAAAAATTCTTCTTCTGAAAATTGTCAACCAAATTTTCTGAAAAATAAGAAACAAAAAGAACAGAAGAAGCTGAACTTCAAGTCGAAAAACTTAGAAAAATACAATAAACTATTCACTCTCAAAGAACTTCGAGAGTCCCTTAAAAAGGCTCATGATACATCAGCTGGTCCTGATGATATCCATTATCAATTACTAAAACATTTACCTGAGTCCTGTCTCTCTACCCTTCTTGATATATTTAATAATGTTTGGGTGACGGGAAACTTCCCCGATTCTTGGTGGAAGCAATCGTTATTCCAGTCCCCAAACCTGGAAAGGATCATACGGACCCAATAAATTATCGCCCTATTGCTTTAACGAGTTGTATATGTAAAACCATGGAACGAATGATTAATGAGAGACTCGTTAGGTACCTGGAATCCAACAAGCTGATAACAAAGTATCAAAGTGGATTCCGGCGCCAACGAGGCACAACAGACAATCTCATTTGATTTGAATCATTTATTAGGGAAGCTTTCGTAAAAAAAGAACATCTAGTCGCTGTATTTTTTGACTTGGAGAAAGCTTATGATACTGCATGGAAGTATGGTATTATGAATGACCTTGGTCTTAGAGGCCGATTTCCCATTTGTATAGAGAAATTCTTAGATGATAGACAATTTCGAGTCCGAATGGAGATGGGTGTTCCACAGGGCAGCATACTCTCTGTCACACTTTTTAATATAAAGATTAACAGTATAGTAAAATGCATCAATCCAGGTGTGCATTGTTCGTATATGTCGACGACTTTGTTATATGTTATCGTTTAAAAAACATGAATACTATCGAGAGACAATTACAACAATGTCTCAATAAACTTTAGACCTGGTCTGATGAAAATGGTTTTAAATTTTCTAAATCTAAAACTAATTGTATGCACCTTTGTCAACTTCGTAAACATCATGAAGACCCTCATCTAACACTGGATGGATCACCAATACCAGTTGCGGATGAAACAAATTTCCTTGGTCTTAGTTTCGACCGTAAATTAACGTTTATACCACACCTTAAATACTTGAAGGCCAAATGCCTTAAAGCTCTTAACTTACTTAAAGTTGTTGCAAACACTAATTGGGGAGCAGATCGAAAAGTCCTCTTGCGACTTTACAGATCTCTTATCAGATCCAAGCTGGACTACGGCTCGATAGTATATGGATCGACTCGCAAGTCGTACTTGCAGATGCTCGACCCTATACATAATCAAGGATGACGACTCGCCTTAGGTGCCTTTCGTACATCACCAGCTGAAAGTCTATATGTTGAAGCCAATGAACCATCACTGTCTCATAGACGAGACAAATTAGCTCTTCAATACGCCATTAAATTAAAGTCTAACCCTTCAAACCCAACTTTCGATAACGTTTTTAATCCTAGTTGTGAACCTCTTTTTGATCGAAAACCGAAGGCCATTCGACCATTTAGTCTTCGTATTAAACCAACATTAAGAGACACTGAAATATACCTAAATTTGATTGCCAAGTACAAAGTACCACAAATTCCACCGTGGACTTTAGAAACACCAACAATTATTTTTGATGTTTGTAATAAGAACAAATCCAGTACAGACCCTACTGTCTTTCAAAGCAAATTTATTGAAATTAAATCGAAATACAGTAACTTTCAACATGTCTAAAGATGGAGATAAGGTAGCTGCAGCAGCTGTTGTTCACAAACACAGCATAAAGAGCCGCCTGCCTGACAAGGCCTCTATCTTTTCAGCTGAACTTAAGCAATTGAACTTGCCTTAAATTATATTCAGGTATCTGATGATGACCATTTTGTAATATTTTCTGATTCCCTTTCATCTCTGCAAGCACTGGGTAATATGAAACATGATAACCCAGGTTGTGCTTCAACTTTTAGAAAAGTACAATTCTCTTATAATTGATAATGTTATTATTTTCTGCTGGCTTCCAAGCCATGTAGGAATACGTGGTAATGATAGAGTTGATAGTGCTGCTAAGGCAGCATTAGGTTTACATATATCTAATACCAAATTACCTTGAACTGATTTTAAAAGTTGTATCAATAAATACTGATGAAGGTGATCCTTTCGGAGCAACAAACACAATTTAGAGAATGAATAAACTCCATCCAATTAAACCGTTACTCGGAGAATGGCGTTCTTCTAGTAGACCCATTCGTCGAGAGGAAGTTGTCCTAGCCCGGTGCAGGATAGGGCATACACGTTATACTCATGCATATTTATTACAAGGTGAGCAATTACCAGAATGTATACCCTGCTTTGCACCGTTGACGGTCAAACACATCTTATTGGAATGTGTAGACTTTTATCCTATGCGTCAAAGGTACTACAATGTTAATACTATGAAAGAGTTATTTGATACTGTAGATTTTAGTCTTGTTTTAGATTTCCTGAAAGAGATCAGACTATATAAATCATTGTAATGTGTTCTTATATATATTTAGTTGTTTATATACCCGTTGACGGGCATTTGTTGATTTACATACATAGTTTATATTACACCTTATCATCCCTTATTTTTCAATCGTTTTATCTTTATATATTTACATTAATTTTTAATTAATACTTCAATTTTCATAATTTTTTGCGCACATTATGACCTATTTGTGTGTCGACGTGCCGTAAAACACCATTCATTCATTCATTCTAACGATGGAGACAAGGTAGCTGCAGCAGTTGTTGTTCACACACATATCATAAAGAGCCGCCTGCATGAAAAGGCCTCTATCTTCTCAGCTGAACTTAAAGCAATTGAACTTGCCTTAAGTTTTATTCAGGAATCTGATGATGACCATTTCGTAATATTTTCTGATTCCCTTTCATCTCTTCAAGCACTGTGTAATATGAAACATGATAATCCAGTTGTGCTTCAACTTTTAGAAAAGTACAATTCTCTTATAGTTGATAATGTTATTATTTTCTGCAGGCTTCCAAGCCATGTAGGAATACGTGGTAATGATAGAGTTGATAGTGCTGCTAAGGCAGCATTAGGTTTACATATATCTAATACCAAATTACCTTGAACTGATTTTAAAAGTTGTATCAATAAATACTGATGAAGGTGATCCTTTCGGAGCAACAAACACAATTTAGAGAATGAAGCAGCAGACTCGGTTTTATTGAGTCTGTTCATGAGAAGTAATGAAAGAAGCAACACCTCTCACGCCCCCTAGCACCGGCTTAAGCGGTATTCTACTTCAAAGCCACCTATAATGGGCTCGTTGGTCCCAAAGGACCAGTAAAAATAACACTACTGATTCGTAGCACGGGGAGACTTTTTACAGCCGCCACACTGCACTAAACGAACGCTAGTGTGAATGTTAATAAATATGCTAAAGGTGAACCTTTGCGAGTTACAAACACAATTAAGAGAATAAAGCAGACCTTTGCGAGCAACAAACATAATTAAGAGAATAAAGCAGCAGACTCGGTTTTATTGAGTCTGTTCATGAGAAGTAATGAAAGAAGCAACACCTCTCACGCCCCCTAGCACCGGCTTAAGCGGTATTCTACGTCAAAGCCACCTATATTGGGTTCGTTGGTCCCAAAGGACCAGTAAAAATAACACGACTGAGTCGTAGCACGGGGAGACTTTTTACAGCCGCCACACTGCACTAAACGAACGCTAGTGTGAATGTTAATAAATACTGATAAAGGTGATCCTTTGGGAGCAACAAACACAATTAAGAGAGTAAAGCAGCAGACTCGGTTTTATTGAGTCTGTTCATGAGAAGTAATGAAAGAAGCAACACCTCTCACGCCCTCTAGCACCGGCTTAAGCGATATTCTACTTCAAAGCCACCTATATTGGGCTCGTTGGTCCCAAAGGACCAGTACAATAACACTACTAATTCGTAGCACGTGGAGACTTTTTACAGCCGCCACACTGCACTAAACGAACGCTAGTGTGAATATCAATAAATACTGATAAAGGTCATCCTTTGGGAGCAACACACACAATTAAGGGAATAAAGCAGCAGACTCGGTTTTATTGAGTCTGTTCATGAGAAGTAATGAAAGAAGCAACACCTCTCACGCCCCCAAACACCGGCTTAAGCTGTATTCTACTTCAAAGCCACCTATATTGGGCTCGTTGGTCCCAAAGGACCAGTATAAATAACACTACTCATTAGTAGCACGGGGAGACTTTTTACTGCCGCCACACTGCACTAAACGAACGCTAGTGTGAATGTTAATAAATACTGATGAAGGTGATCCTTTGGGAGCAACAAACACAATTAAGAGAATAAAGCAGCAGACTCGGTTTGATTGAGTCTGTTCATGAGAAGTAATGAAAGAAGCAACACCTCTCACGCCCCCTAGCACCGGCTTAAGCGGTATTCTACTTCAAAGTCACATATATTGGGCTCGTTGGTCCCAAAGGACCAGTAAAAATAACACTACTGATTCGTAGCACGGGGAGACTTTTTACAGCCGCCACACTGCACTAAACGAACGCTAGTGTGAATGTTAATAAATACTGATAAAGGTGATCCTTTGGGAGCAACAAACACAATTAAGAAAATAAAGCAGCATTCGTAACTCTTGGTAAGCCGCTCCGTACTTGTCGGTGAACAATAAACTCCAGTCCATTAAAAATGAGATATAGGGTCCTGTAGAAACCACAGCGTCCGAGCGCAATGGCATCGTAGGTCAACACTGTACTGCAAACAAGGACTTGACAATACAATGAAAGAGACACAAAACAACAGAAAGGGTGGTGAATACAGGGTTACCGACCTGGAACGGTCAGTAGGCAATAACGCCTACTGGTTAACTTGAATCGATTTTGTATGCGCACAATCCTCGCTATTATCCTGTCTTCAACGCCCAAATAGACAAGACAGTGTAAACAAAACTACATCCCATCAAAAGGAATTCTCTAACAATAAAGTCCACATCCTGAGAAACTAACTGAAGAAACACATACAAAATAATAAAGTAATAAACATCTCAGGATGTATCCAGAATCGTATTGAACAACCATAGTAGTTGCAGCTAAAGAGAAATTCAATCTAGGGTACGACCAGAAAACCCGAGGGACGAAAGCTCATGCACCCACCTCCCTTAGTTGGGGTACAATCATAGAGTCCCAAGAGGTAGTCCAGTCATCGCACAAGTGAAAAGTGAAGCGTAATGACTGACTGTAGAGGGGTCAATCACTAAACATGCAGTGCGCTGTAAAACCAAAGGGTTATATCATTTTCTGACAAACTTCCTGATTACATTTGTAAAGCGGTCAGGAAACACGTCAGATCCTTTAACTTTCGAAGTTTATAGACCACATCTCCATAAAATGAGGGTTGTGATATGCCTAGTCGCAGAAGTGTCTTAAGGTTGGTGCTGTACTTTTCCAGCAGGCCCTCGTTACGGCGGTAGAATTTAGAGAAAGATCTACGTATTTCTGATAACGAAAACCCTGCTGAAGAAGTTTACTGGTAATAAGTTGATTTCGATCATTGAAGTCTATAACATCATTACACGTTACTCGGAGAATGGCGTCCTTCTAGTAGATCCATTCGTCAAGAGGAAGTTGTCCTAGCCAGTGTCAGGATAGGGCATACACGCTGTACTCATTCATATTAATTACAAGGTGAGCAGTTACCGGAATGTATACACTGTTTTGCACCGTTAACGGTCAAACATATATTGTTGGAATGTGTAAACTTTGATCCTATGCGACAAAGATACTGAACAGTTAAAACTTTGAAAGAGTTATTTGATACAATAGATTTTAGTCTTGTTTTCGATTTCCTTAAAGAAATCAGACTTTATAAATCAATATAATATTTCCCTATATATATTAACTTCTTTACAAGCCCGTTGACTGGCATTTGTTGATTTACATATATACATATATTATATCGCTACCATATCCCTTATTTGTAGATAATTTTATCTTTATACGTTTACATTATTTTTAATTACTACTTCATTCTTTCATGACTCATAGGTTTTTGCGCAGAATATGACCTATTTATGTGTCGACGTGCCTAGAACACCATTCATTCATTCGTATATATTCTTCAAATGCTCAGGTATTACCGTGGCGTCTGTTTTCTTGACTGCTACTAGTGCTGCTAACCCCTTTTGACCTTGTGACATTCCGAGTTGCACTCGCCGAACAGAGAAGTTGTTGTTGTCTTCATCGCTGTGTTCTTGTTGAGACAAAACCTGATGTTGACTCTCAACCAGCTCAGCATGTCCTATCACAGTGTCTTGTCTTAATGATATTGCCGTTAGAAAAGGGTTGAGTATTCTGACTTTGTCAAGCAGTTACTTATATCTATCAGTGTGGCTGCCATTTGCAAAGGGTATGTTTCTTTAAAGTTTTCGGTTGGTTCAATGATGAACTCTGACGTGCCTGGGATATCGTCTGACTCTTCTCGTTCGACAAATACATCTATAACCACTTCACTCTGGCCCGGTATTATGAAATGGTCAGCCGCAGTAACTATGCGCACCTTATCTTGCAGACCTACCTGTATACATGGTATCTCAACTCCATTCAAAATTATGACTCCCCTGCTTAAGAGTAAGTCAGCCGGACTACCCTCACTATTTCGTAAAATGTCTATACTTAGCAGACATTCGTCCTCTTATGTCTGCAACGATAATTTCTTTTTACAGATTAACTAGCCCTAACTTTATGGAGAAAACGCCCTTTCCCATCTCTTTGAGTGGAGTGCCACATGCTGCTGTTAGACATGATATTTCAGTCAGTTTAGGTCTGTTGTTAATGTTGATTTTGTAAAACACTCTCTCTGATATAACGGTTTTAGTTGCTCCGGTGTCTGTTGTGAAAAGTATGGGCACTCCTTCTATTGTTCTTAACAAATCACGTTATTAGCTTCTTGACTACCATTGCTAATTGTATTTTGGCCTTTTATGTTCAAATGGGCATTTCCTCGGCCTCTAAGGTATGCCCTTGCTAGTTTAAAGCTTCTCTGTGGTTGCCAGTACTCTGGACCCGCGCCCTATTTCCATATGGCTCTCTATTTGAATTTACACTGATTCTGTTATAATTGTTTCTTGTCACATTTGCACGTACCCTTTTAGGACAATCTCTGGCATAATGACCTTCTTGTTGACACGCAAAACATGTCACAGTTCTACTAGGGTTGGTAGATTTATGTTCCTTTTGTTTATCTTGTGTAAGTTCGGTAATCTTGGCCAATAATAACTGGAGTAATCCCTCCGTCTCAGACACACTATTTTGTGTATTGACTTGTTTGTCTTTTTTCTGATCTTGTTTTGTACCTTGGGGTTTCTTGCCGTTACCTGTCAATGGTGTTATTATGTTGGAAGGCACCCTACATATATGTTAACTTTCGTCACTTGTCTCGCTTGTATACCTAGTTTGTCTCACAAATTTCCTCATTTTCTTGTCACCATAAGGCTCCCGTGTATTTGGTCTCCTTGTTTGTATATGGTTGACAACGTGATATACCGCCTCGTCAATATCGGTTGGTTCCTTATGATATTCAACCTCAAATTTAATCTCGGAGTCCCTCACTCTATCTAAAAACTTCCTAACGAGATCCTCCTGTCTTTTTTTTTTATCTTGATATCCATGTGGTCTGTGGTATAACCTCTTTAGCTCAGTCGCATATTTTTCCGCTGTTTCCCCGGCTTTTTGGTCACGAATATTTAACTTGTGTATTACTGATTTTGGTTACGGTTGTTAAAATTGTGTATTATTGATTTTTTGAATATTGAGTTCTGCTCGACCCGGGAATAGAGGGCGTGAGCGGTAGCTAGCATATTTCACTACCGCTCATGAACAGTCTCAATCAAAGACTGCAATATTTCGTATGTGTCGTGCTCGGCCGTTTCAAAAGGTCCATTATTATACTCTTTTTAAACCGCGTAAGTCCTAGGGGTTTCTATCACCATGAACCGGCTATTTACTTCTTTAACAAGTTCTTCGTAACTCGTTAGGACCCTTTTTGGTAGTTGAGAGAAAGCAAACTCGACTGCACTACCCTGTAGTTTGGGTAATAGCTGATCAAGCATGTCATCTTCTCTCCAATAACACCTTTCTGCCATTGCCTCAAATCGGTTTCTCCATACCATCCAATCCTCTTTGCCAGTAAAAGGAGGTAATTTTACATATTTTGTTCTAAAAGTCCTCTGGTATGTTTTTGGCCTATGCCCACACCTCCTTTCTGTACAGGTAACCCCTGTCTCATTTTGTATTTCGTGCACCTGCCTGATATTGTGTCCGGAAAATGGTCTCTAATAATTCTGATTTGAATTTTGGTTCGAATTAAATCTCTCTTGTTCAGAGATAACGGCAAATTGTACTCTATGGTCCTCTACTCTCTCTCTGCAGACATTGCACTTGGTCTCTCTACCCTTTCGTTATGACTGCAACTATCATCTGATCTAGATGGTTGGCGGTTCTGACTGCCATTTTTCATACCATGCAGGAGAGATACTACATCATGCAGGACCCCTGATATTTGCTTTACGGTTCCTTTTATTTCTTGGGTTTCAGCAGTGCATGTACATGACCTGGGTTCACCTTACATGGACTGATATTGAGGAGCTATTTGTTGTGCCAGTAAAACATGACCGCTTCTAAGTGGGTCTTGAACCTCGCTGTCAGATATGTTCATATGTTCCGATCTTTCCCTTTTGTTCTTTGAAGAAAACCTCAGTTTCCGAATCAGAATCGCTTTGGTCTCTATGGTCCAAGTCCCTAGACGAATGGGATGTCCTATCCATTTTCTTCGCTTCTCGGCTAAAAATTCGATCACTGGACCCGTCGGTTACGTTACGACCGATGCGGTGATGATGATGGTAATGTTGGTGAGGTGATTTGATGATGATGCGGCGGTGATGATATATGACATCATTTTGTACGATCATTACCCGGTAGCCACAATTTAAACATGTCTAAATTCCGGACGTTGGACTCGTAGTAGTATTTTAAGTAAAAATGTATTTTATATTTGTGTTCATTTTATTAATATACTGGGGCCGTTTTGACAGGAGGGCGAAATTGGGGAGAAATCCATATATGGAGAATGAAATGTCCAGAGGTAAGTTTAAAAAATGGGGAAAAACTGCATGATTTAAAAAGAAATTTGGTCGGGGAAAGGGCCTTATACAGGCCGCTGTAAAATAGAGTGAAAAGACCCTGTATACACACAATGTACATATTAAATACAACTTTCAGTTTTCATTTCTTTGTGATTTTTAATACATAATTGGTGCAATACATGTACAAGCACCAATTAGAAATAGGATTTTTACTAGTTACATACCTAATAATAATAACGATTTTAAAAGGACCCACGACAATCTTGAAGTTTTTATCAAAATTTAAAATTGGTATCTCGAAGTATTAATCTAGTATCAATTTAACTTTAAGGAATATAAAAAGATCGGACAGGGAAAGTAGCATTCAAGGAGGACAGTCAACCGCAAAACACAGAAACAAACACGCAAACAGACAAACAAGAAGGCAAAAGCAATAATAAATACAAACACATCACAAACACAAAAGGGTTGACAATAGGGCTACCGCCTTGGAACGGTCAGTGGCAAAGTAGGCCACTGGGGTTTAAAACCGGTTCTAGGGTGCACCAAACCTCACACTTAACCTACTGTCATCCCATTAAAACAGGACAGTGTAAATAAAGAAATCCCCGCCATGATCTAATCTCTAACCAACAAGACAGCATCAATAGGCAATATAAGTAAAACACAAATATGCTCGTGTAAATATTTAAAACTGCTTGCATAGAATAAAATAACAGTTTTAATTTCCAAATTTTCTTCATTTTTTTCCCCCATATGTTAAATATATTATTGGTGAAATGTAATCAACAGTTAAACAAAATTTCACGCCGTGATTGATGTAATCAACAGTTAAATACAATTTGATGCCGTGAGTGTTAAACAAATCAATATTGCTGTGTATTCTTTACAAATGTGCAAATAAATAGCAAAACTAACAGAATGCCATGAGTTTTTTTAAAAAATCAAGATTGTCATGTGTGACTTTAATCATTTTTAATGCTGAGGCAATGAAATATTTGCCGTCGAAGAACTTGAAAAATCATTTGCATTCATTACATCATATTTACATGCACCTTAGAGGACTAACCTTAAATAAAACTTAATGTCAGTCAGTATGCGTTGTTAGTGAAAATGTCCCCACATTATAATAGGAGAAAAAACTTGTGTTTGAATGGTGTGTTACATCATTTTCAGCACATTTTATATGACGGTCGTAATTCATTCATCCTTTTTCATAACAGTAAACCAATTTTTGCAGACGAACCCTCTTGCAACTCGGTAATATCACGGAGAACATGAGATGTCCCTGTTGATATTTTAATAGGCAAAATATTGACGGTCACTTTTGTAATAAAGCATGTACATAATTCAAACCAGGACTTTATTACTATATAGTCTATCTACTGTCCCCGTTAAAACACAAGACTCGATTTATTATTATTTTATTTAAGACATGATAAGGTAAATAAAGAGTTTAAATAATCATAAGAAATTGTGACGTACATCACCGACCTCTTTCAGTAAAACAACACAGAAATCGTGCAAAAACGCCGAAAAACGCAGCGACGAAATTTACACATTTCCTCAGTTTTATTGTGTTTCCAGTTTAAAATGTAACTATACATTGCATTTTGTTTAAATACTGTTCTTTTATAATTTTAATCACATATATCTTGAAAAAACGTTATTTGAAATTAATTCGTAAATGGCCCCTCCAATTACGAATCCGCAAATGGCGTGTCGATAATTTGGAATTATCGAGTATTCGTAATTGGCGTGCTACAGCGACAGACACGCACCTTTTTCTGGGTAGAAGCAGTATTGTGTACTTCCCGCCATCCATAAGAATCCAAACTTTCTCACTGTACAAGCTCCCAGTGGCATTCGAACC